>OZ026626.1:9262902-9294902 GCA_964020975.1 Hermodice carunculata | reverse complement strand
AAAGGGATGATACTGAACACGCTTTGTAGTTGTCATGCGCAGTTGGCCATAAAATGAATTAGCACTCCCATTGGTAGTCCATCTATAGCACATCCCTGGTCAAACCCTAAAAAGTCCCTGCATAACAGCTAGGGTCTTCATTTAAGGAACTTTCCTTAAATTTAAAATGGCCTATCATCTAAAAATAAGGAAAGTTTCTTAAAGTCACGTTCTGTAGACTTAAGGAACTTTCCTTATACTGGTCTACAATTGAAAAACAAGGAAAGTTCCTTTAAATGGCTAAATCCGATTCTGTGTAGATTTCAGAAAGATGTATAAATTAAGGAACTTTCCCTAAAATGGTCCTCGATTAGAAAATAAGGAAAATGCTTTTAAATCACAGGAATCACATTCTGAAAATTTCCTTAAACTGGTCTATGGTTGACAATTGTGGAAGTTTCTTTAAATGGACAAATCACTATCCTGAATATTTACAGACATTTCCTTTAAATGGTCTATGATTAGAAAATAAGGTGAGTTCCTTTAAATATAGAAAACACATTCTGATGAATAATTAGAGAACTTTCCTTAAACTGGCCTATCATTCTAAAATAAGGAAAGTTCCTTAAACATGTAAAAGTGACAAAATCACATATTAAAGATTTAAGGATTTTCCCTTAAATTGGTCTTGGGTTGAAAAATTATGGAAAGTTCCTTAAAGCGACCAAATTACATCCTGTTGTTTTGAGGAACTTTCCTAATTTATTTCTGCTTTTCTGCATCTAAACCATAGAGTTCAGCTATGAATGACAGGCAAAAATTGAAAATACACCTATTCACAAAACAAAATTCAGGGTAAAAAAGGTACTCATCCTGGGAAAAAAAACTTTCCATTTTGGAAAGTTTAATTTTTTTATATTACTTAATATCCACAGGTATGTTACATATTTAATCACCAGGCAGACTGATGAGTGCATCAATGTTAATGTCAGATATCTCAACTCAATCAATTTGAAAGTCAAACGATTTGCCCTATTTGAATCATGAGTAGAATTGAGGAATAAAAATATTCTTTGTGCATTGCCATTAGTTATGTGCATCATATATAAGGCTTGACAAATATGGACTAGGAATCGGGTCCGGATCTGTGCCTGAACATTGCAAAAAAACAAAACAAAGTAAAAAGCTGATAGTCTGCATGTTAACAAGGGTGACCATTGTTGTTGTGTGTCTATATATATATATATATATATATATATATATATATATATATATATATATATATATATATATATATATATATATATATATATATATATATATATATATATATATATATATATATACCAAACAAAATTCCCTACGGTGTCTCAAATTCCAGATATTGGAAAATTACCTGGAATACCATGATGTCCTGTGGTATCCCATTGAACTGCCCATGGTATCCAATGGTATCCAGCTGGATCTTATCTTTTAAGTCATCCAATGGGATCCCATAGTTTTTTTTCCTCACACAAAACTGCTCAGAACTAAGCTATATAAAGCCACATATTAAAATTTTACTGGTAACACATTTATTAAAGATTATCTACAAGTTTGCTTGAAAAGTACAAACTTATTGACTCAAAATATATGTAGATGTGTACATATTATTGGAGACTGTGAAATCCCAAGGTTAAGCCCTTTCCAGTAATGGTCACGTCTCCCATAGGAACCATCTTTTCAGAGTTCCTACATGTCTTGTAATTCATTAACATGTTGTGTTCTATATTTAGAGCATTCATCACCTATAAAAATCTACATTTCAGAGTCTATTTTGTGGAGAGTTCATCAAAATGTACTTTTGTTTGGTCCAACTGTACAGTTTAATTGGCTTGACCAATGGGATTTTCCAATTGAAATATCCAATTGAAATAACCATCTGGACAATAACATGAAAAATGTCTTTTTTTTATTGGATAATAATGTACAATTTACTTTTAGTGCATAGTACCTGTTGCCTTTAGAGGTCACAAGTTAATTACAAAAATGTGCAGTGTTACAAACGTATGAATTGAGTTGGATTGGTTGCATGTACCTATAACAACTTTGGCGATATTCATAATTTGAATTTTCAAATGCCCCTCTTTTGCATCATCTTCAACATATTTTCATCTTTTTATTAATAGGCACAAATTCATGTATAGACCTATATCCATGTCAAATTTGAAGTTTCTAAGTGTAATAGTGTTCCAGAAAAACTGGCGAACAAAATTTGGTACTATAGAGGAAAAAATGAATGAAATTGAAGAAACACAATGTCTGTGTTGGCACACACAGACGTATATATGGTGGCCTTTTGCATTATATTTGATGTGTGCAAGAAAAAATTATTCACATGAACAATTTTTAATGTCTATATATCACATTCAGAGCATTTTAAATACTTAAACACTTCTGTACCTTCCATTGATTATGTCAAAAGAAAGAGAATCATTATGTGCAGGGACAGAATTGAGAATCATTACACGAAGCATACTTTGAAAGTCAGAGTATGATCTCACTGAACTTGAAAGGAAAAGAAACTTCAAACTTTCCAACTTTGTTCATACATAAGGTACAACCACATAAGAAGAAAGCTAGCAACAATTCAAAAGCTTGAATAATAGTGTTCAAGCAATATAACATTTCCGATAATCTGATAATTTCATGTGCCTAATTAATGTGAATTATTAGTTGAATGTACAATGACTTTGTGCTTTAAATTGAACTTGCTGGTAATAACAGGCACTCAAAAAAGTCATGAACCTCATTATGCACATGTGCTTTTTTATTTTGCATTTTTTTTTCTTTTTTTTTTTTTTTTTTTAATTCCGGCCATGTTCTATGAAATACTTCAATCAAATACCAAATCTTCAAGATTGTGTTTAGGCTGCTACTGATGACTTTTATTCTATAAGAAATACAAGACTCACCAAAAGGGAAATCTGGCCTTGTGTAATTAATGACACAACTGCAATTGGAAAACTTGGGATCTTTTTGATCCAATTGTACAACATAGGATACTGTTGGATCCAATTGAGCAACATGGGACACTGTTGAATCCATCTGGACCTACAGGGTACAGTACCTTGTTTTTAACAAGTCTCTATTACACATCTGCTGAAACATATATTTTTCGAATCTCAGGAAGAGGTACAGTGCATCTGTTCCACAGAACTTTGAAGTTAATTTGTAAATTTATAGAACACAAGTCGCCCCAAAAATCTCCCAAAATGTGTTCCCCACAGGATGTCTTGACCTACAGTTGATCACAAATTGCCTTAAGTTGGGATTCCATATGTGTGGTTTCGGAAGCGAATGCCACGCGTCAAAAATAGAAACAGCTGCATTTCTTTAAGTTGATTCCATATAAGCGGTTCACGGGCGATGGTACACGTGACATCACGCGCACCACAACTAATCGCTCCATGTAGCAATCGAAACGGCAACCGGGTGTGAAATGCACAGGGAATTCCATCATTAGCCTATTTACATCTTGTGATGGAAACAATGAATAATTGGCCCTGTTTTGATGCAAGAGATAATAAATTTTAGAAATCTTAAATGGAGCTGGCATTCGACAGGGATATTGTCACACAACAAACTAAGGTGCAGTTAGTGTTATCAGTTATATCAAGTACATGTAATCTGCGAATACATTTACGCCACACTGTGAAAATCTTTTCCACATATGTTGTCGAAAAGTCCTAAAGAACACAACCGTACACAGACATATAGAAAGATTAAAAAAGCCGTTACTTAACGTGAGGAAATGTTTTGTCAAACTCACCGATAAGCAAATTACACTTGTTAAACATATCTTCAATAGGATAATCAATTTGATTTTTACAAATATATGGTTACCAAATTTATTTCCCAAATGTTGATCACTTTGGACACATTCCACCTTCTCATTCTTGAATAAAACTCCGGCATTGGGATCAGTGTCCCGAAAATTATAAGCTTACTTTTGGAAAGATTGAAAAATACTTTGTACTCATTTCCATGCTCAGTATATGTTAACATAAGCTTCTTTAATGATGATTTGGTGGGGGCTAAAAGAACTATATTATCGGCATAACTCAAGACACCAACAAATATGTTGAGTCTTATTAAAAGGTCAAGGTCAATTATGCTTGCACACAAAGCAAGCCTTATAGTGGTGTACTATCATATGCAATTTGAAAGTCATGTCTCAAAAGCTTCTGAAGTTGCAGTGGTAAAAAAAAATTCAATGAATAGGTCACTGTGACCCAGATACTTGATCTAGTGACCTACTGTTGATTCATGACACATTTTTTGGTTATGATACATGTGTGTATAAAATTTCATATAACTGACTTAAATACTTCCTTATGTTTACCAATACCACCATTGTGCACTTGACCTTATACCTCAAAAAGTAGGTCAAATATAGAGCTATGACGTCGATTTTCAATAGGCTTCTAGATCACTCTATGAAGCTTCTTGTGTGTAAGCTTTAGATTGCTAGATGCAGGCTTTCAATAGTTAGATTGGTAACGTCGCTCAGCACATGTGACCATTGTGTAACCTTGAGAATTTGGTAAAGGTCAACTATGTTTGTTGCACAAAAAGGAGGCCATATAGGAGTGTAATATCATGTGCAATTTGAAAGTCCCGTCTCAAAAATTTCTGAAGTTATGGTGGTAAAACCATGGGACAGACGAACGGACGGCGTTCCCCTCTGGAATCCCAAGACATTTCCCTCTTGAATCCCTCCAAGTATATAGAACTTTACATGTGTAGGTAGGATTAGATCTGTGGTTAAAATTTACTGATCATTGTAAAGACCCAAGTTTTAAAAGTAATGTTGATAGTTACATTAACCTTAGGGAGGGGGCGGGGAGGGGGGGTAACCCATATTTTAGGATGAGTAGGCTCCACTGAGGTTATAAAACCCAGACCCAATGGGAACTGAATCAATGTTACTAACAGGGGTCTTTGGGAGCTGGTATTTATAAAGTTAGTTTGTTGGCCACTTCCATTTGGTGGTGGGGGGGGGGGGCGCAATTACTCAGACCCATTACAATATACAGTTGACTATTCAAAATGGGGCATTCGGGACCAATAGTTTGAAAACTGGGGTTTTTGACAGTGATAAATGCTAACAAAACAGGCAGTCTTTCCCTGAAAAGCTGATCCCTAATGTTTAGTAATGGGAGTACACCCCCCCCCTACTCCCAGCTGAGGTAAATTGAACATGATAATATTACTGTGGCTCTCTGCTCATGCCCTGCTGTCCTGTGTGACACAGGTGGCCTAGGAAAAGGTAAAAGGAAAGAAAAGAAAAATAGATGGGGTGGAGGAAACCATAGTTATCGTAACAGCTTGTGCTGCCATGTTTCCCAGGACCACAGCTAATGCAAAGGGTCCACCACACACTCTCTCACAGCTGTGGTGGGCCCCTGGTCCTGGATATATCTCCCAACACTCATCGCTTGTAGTCCCCACCCCACCCCCGCAAAAAAAAAAAAAAAGCTCTCATACACCCTATCCCTGCCTCTAAGGCTCAGGCATTTCCCATGGGAGACCCCATGGGAGCCCTTATAAGGGCTACCACCATTCCCGCTCCTCCCTGCACTCTCAAATTCTAATTTACCCCGTCGCTATCATGCCCTATCAGTTCATTTTCTTTTTTCCCAGCACCGTGTCAGGTAGCTACTCTTGTAGCTAGCTGCCCAGTTACAAAAAATGTTTATTTGAAAGAGATGATGCTGATAACATTTGATACAGCTTGTGAGGAGAGAGATCACATTGCGCCTTGCCACCATCAATGCATGCATAAAGCTGTGCCTACTTTGACTTTGGGCCAGGAAGGTCAAAATCGTACTGATCCAGTGTCCACAGTGCTGGCAGTCTCTGTGTTTAGACCAAGCAGGCTTCATGGACCTCACTGATCTCAGTAGTATCCCATGCAGAAGTTTAGCCCATCAAAGCAGACCTATGATATATATATATATATATATATATATATATATATATATATATATATATATATATATATATATATATATATATAAATATGAAATGCGTTTTTTCTTTTGTATTGTTTTTTTTTGTTTTTGTTTTTGTTTTTTGTTTTTTGTTTTTTGTTTTTGTTTTTTTTTGGGGGGGGTTGGTTTTGTTTTTTTGTTTTTCTTTGGTTTGTTTTTGTTTTTGTTTTGGGTTTTTTTGTTGTTTTTTGTTTTGTTTTTTGTTTTTTTGTTTTTTTGTTTGTTTTTTTTCTGTTTTTTTTTCTTTTTTTTGTTTTTTCAAGGATACAATGTAAGCTCCAATGAAGTTTCCAAATCAAATTTCTTTGGATACAGTAAATGTCGAATAGTATTGCTTGTTTTTTTTTACAGAAGTTACATGCTTTGAAATAAGTTTTAAATGCTGTAAAATGTTCTTTAAATTTGTATATTTGACATATCACTGTACTTTCAATTTCCCTATTTTGCAAACAATTCCCATTCAAACGATTTTATTATACTGTTTAACTGTGATTATACTTTCACGGTTTTGAGCCATCAGCTCAAGGTGAAAATAAGAGTACAGTGAAACTAAAGCAATTGACAGTAGTCATTGCCACTTTGGCACTAACAAAATAGGCAAAGCATTTGTGTTTTAAGTAAACTTAATGAGTGTGATATTTGAAAGGTTAATCAGGTTTGTAAAGTTCAGCTTCTGTGATCCACAATGTAAAGTAATGTGAGATATGATGAAAATAAACCTATACTTCTCCGGTTTTAACAAGTCACTTTCACATTATATCGTAAACTTGGGCATTTATCTGTCTGCTAATATGTTTCACTTATTCCATACTATGATGACAGGAATTGGTCCGTGGTTCTGGCACTGACTTAAGACTATAGCATGTTGGTACTTGAATGAAAGATCTTTTCATTCAATTGCCATCTTAAGTCTAGGTAAATATACGGAAAAATGAGGGACTGATATGGAACGAGTTTACAAATACATGTATGTATGACTTATAGTATTCAATCTCTCTCTAGGCCCACATAGAGGGAGAACACACATTATTTAACTGTTTAGTCTTTTACTTGATTAAATACCAGTAGACATCAAACACAGCCAGTGATGACTGATAATGATGGACATTCTGGTACAGTGGTACATGTACCTGCTATTTAAGACCACCCATAATGCCAGACAAAAGTGATCACATATGAAAGGTGGTCTTTTACTGCAGGTAAGCTAGCAAAGAAATTAAAGGACAGTGTCTTGAAAGGGCGGTCTTAAAATCTAGTGTGGTCTTTTCCGAGAAGTGGTCTTAAGAGCAGGTACCACTGTATTATCAAAGCCAACAAAAGCATGCTCGATTCCATGCATTCCTTATTGCGAAGTATGATATGTGCCTGAATGTCACGTGACAATCAAAATATAACAGGCAAATGCTCTTACGACCCACTCGACATCAATTTGATAACACCAGGTGATCTTGAAAATAGGTCAAGGTCAATGAAAGCTGAGCTCAACCAAGCATCTGGTGACATTCTTCCACTGTCCACTGCACAAATTTCATAGTGGTTGCTCAATTTTTCAAAAAAATTGGTTGGTATTAAAGGGTAACAGCCTTGTCTATGTATATTGTAGTAAAAGGTTTGTTTAATTTCCTCATATTCAGAGTATACATGTAGGCCTACTTTCAAGAGAAGGGGGGGTCCCCCCCCCCTTTTTGTTTTTTGTTTTTTGCAATGTGCACTTGCATATTCAATCCCTTTACAATGGCCCATATAGGCAAGAACCTGGCCAGGATCTATAGTTTAACACGATAATTTTATAAAAAGAAAAGTCCAAAATCTATATTTAAAACATATTGAAAAAGAAATTGGGAATGCAGGAGTTTCAGTGTAAAATTCAGTTTTGATATTTAATGAGTTGCACTAGATTGCATCATTTGAGGTCCAATTGTTTCAAACATTTCCTTAAGAACGGGGGTGGGTGGGGTGGGGAGGGGAAGGGATATCCTCTTCCTGTACCCACCCATCTCCTCACACTCTTCACTCTGTACAAATATCCTATGTTTTTTTCAAAAATGTTAACATCCATGCCCACTCATAAAAAATGATAACAACTGTGAATGCCCCCATACTGGAATATTGTATAAAACCATCATATAAGGTTATTTCAGGTCTGATGGGGTGGATCCCATATGTTAGTTCAAGGCTGATTCTTGACAAATTCCCAGTAGCTTTTTGTGGTTTACTGATCAATTAGGATTATGGGTATTTAATTGGTACCAGTAGGATGAAATGTGATGGACACAACACAAAGGGTTCAGATCAGGTTTCCTCACCCTGCCTAAGGAAATGCATGTTAACCTACACATACACTCAGGCTCATGGGCCAGACCAATCCTTTCCTCCAGGTCAGTCCAAACAAACAGCTTATGCTCATTAACAAAGGGGGTAAGGGGGATTTCAGTGTACTAGTACAGAATATAATTTTGCTCCATTACATAGTAAAGAAAAGATAGATATTCTAAAATGGTGAATAGTGCAAAGTAAGGAAAATATGAGGCCTTCCAGTATGCTGCTGCAAAAAATAAAATGCCCCTGGTTGGCCAGTACAGAAATACCTGATCCCCCTCTTTCTGATGGAACAGTGACATGCCAGATCTGTCTGGCCACAAAGCATGTGCTTGTTTGCATGGGGAGAATTCATAACTACATGTACACATCATGTGTGATAAATGTTAATAAATTACAAATGACAAATCTAATTCTTTTTCCTCCATTTGTTTCTTTCAGTGCAACCCCCAAACTTCCAACTATTTTTTGCCACACTGAATGTGTGTGTCAGTCCATCAACATAACCTCCTTTATGTGAACGTTTTTTGGGGGGAAATCAACAGTATGCATTATAACTTAATCAATGTTCAAATTTGGCCATGGCATTTATGTAAATCTTAGATTTGTCGCTGTTAAATCAGCTGGAGCCCTGGAGGAAAGAACACAGATACAGGAGACCATCGGTCAGTTACACTTAGCTGGGGAAGGGAGACCTGTTATTGAGACTCAATTTTGCATTGTGCACAGATGCCAACTGGGAAAAAATGTGCTTCTCAGTGAATCTGTTTGGCTCTATAGCAGCCTTGACTGGACAGTGAAATACTTGTTGGGCATAGCAGTTGTTTGACGATTGCCAACATCAGACATTTTACCCAGTCTGGGAAGCTGCTACTGAGACAGCAAATCTGTCTGTGCACTTTTAAAATTTGCACAAATCAAAATGCTACAACTTAGGTTAATTGGATAGGCATACAGCACAATCCAATGAACTGAACCTAGAATGGAACCTGTACCTATTATAATGTTGACTGTATTCAACATTTATGTTGGTCAAGCGTCCCTTATTAGCATTAATTGAAATTCTACAACTTTAGTTTTTAGCTCTGCTGACTAAAGGTGGCAAAGCTTATGCGGTCACTCATTTCTGGTTGGCAGTCATTCCCTCGTTCCATCTATAGACAATTTGCTTGCCAACACAATAGCATGAACAATTTTAAAGTTAGCCTCTTGAAATTTTTTGGACATGCTCTACGATTGACAGTCTAGACTTTTTGCATTATTGGTGATGCCATCTCCAGGATTACGTAATATACAGGCCAAAAAGTGAAAAAATTGAAAACACTATAGAGTCCTTGATTTGTGATGGATCTTTATAAAATTTGGTGGAAACATCTGGGACGCTTATATGTCGAATCTTACCATTACTGGTGGTGCTACGTACAGGTGAACGGAAATTAATGAGCCAATATGTGCTCAGAGCTATCATGAGAAATAATCAAGTTAACTTAATCAAATGTCACAGCATATCTGTTTCATGTCTGCAAGTATAATATTACAATATATGGGTGACCTTAGCCCACTTTCTCAAGGTCACTGATGGAATAAATTTCAGGAGATGATTTTCTTGTGATAGTAATTCTATCTTTACATGTGAATAAATAGGCATTTTACCAATATAGGCGTATTATAGAGAAGCACGTTTATGATGAGTGGAGTGCTGGTGGTTCTACCGATGGTTTTCAATGGAGCTAACATCATAGGTGTTAAAAAACCACAGTAAATTCAGTATTATGATCATAAATAAAGATGGAGCTTTGAAACTTACACCAACTATGTATTTGGTCAGTAATCAACCTTTATGAAAATTTGGATGCCCTTGATCCAGTTTTTGGTCAAAATACAAATTACATATGTCATTGATAATTAAGTACAAAATATTGATATAAATGAGCTAGGGTTACTAAATTAATACAAAATATGCAATTTACATGAGTATTTTATAATCCATAACTGACCTTTAACCTGCTTGTTTATGGGTCACTGATTGACACAACAACCCACAGAATACAGATATACCACAAACGAACTACAAAAAAAGTTAAAGCATTCATAAATATTCTCCTAACTTTTCCAGTCAAATAAAATGATATGTATACATACATTATCTGATTTATCCTTTTGTCTGTTAGTATTCATTACAAACATATTATAATGTGATAAACCTTCCAATATCATCATGCAAATTAAAGCCACCTATATAATTGACCTTTGCATTTTCTCAAATTCAGAAGCCACTTGAGGACACAACTTCGAAATGAAAATGAAGGTGCAATATATATAGCCATGGTGCTAGCTGCGCATTAGGTCCATGGGCCTCTTGTTAGTTCCTACGATGCGTATACAACACAAACATACAAATTGGAAGTTACAATTTCACCTCTACCTGTAACAGTATTCAAGATATCCAACATTTAATTTATCCAAGTGTCCCAAATGAACATTAATTAAAATTCTACAAGTTGTGTATGCTGCTCATGTGATACACGTATAAAAAACAGGGGGGGGGGGGCTCTTTTACTTTTTATGGTTCTGAGTGATCACTTCTTGTGATAGGCTCAATTTGAAATGTGAGCACTTGAAAGATGGAGGAAGGCTTTAAAACTGTATTACCAGTTTGCTAATGCTTTTTTTAAAAAAGAAATTGGACAGTTTCATCAAAAAAGCTCAAGATTTGGCAGGGTTTTATCTCCATGCATGGCATAAAAATTGCCATTTTATATGGAATATCCAGATGTTTAGAATTGTGAAAATTCAGGGCATTCAAAATGTCAAACCTTGAATATCTCAAAACCATAGTTGCATGCAGATTGAGATAGGTTCCTTGACTGAGCCATGTCTGAGTGCAAACCCAGATTTTTTTTTATAAAAAAAAAAGGTTTTTCTTTCTTTCAATGTGCATGTAAAGGTTAGTGACATTTGCCAATATAATGGCCAGTAACTGAAAGTTGTAGAATTTTAAATTATGCTAATTAGGGGCACTGAAAAAAATAAAAGTTGAATATCTCCAAGACTATTGCAGATATAAATGCCTTTCCAACTTCAATATGTAAGTTTGTGGCAAAGCCAAATTCAACGAACCATGAACCAAAGTCGTAGGACTTTGATTTATGCAAATGGGGCAAATATGCAAAATGCAAGTCTTGAATAGCTTCAAAACTATTATAGATAGAGGTGTCAATCCAACTTCCATTTATAGGTTTGTGACATATCTGCATCGTACTGAAACATGAACCAAAGTTGTAGAATTTTAATTTATACAAATTAGGTGAATACACAAAATTTAAATCGAATAGCTTCAAAGCTGTTATATCTAGAGGTGCCATTTCAACTTTACTATATAGATTTGTGACATAGATGTATCCAATGGACCATGAACCAAACTTCTAGGATTTTAATTTATACAAACAAAGTGAATATACGAACCTAAATTTTTAATTACGTCAAAATATTATACATACAGGTACCATTCCAACTTCAATTTGCAGATTTGTGACATAACCACATCCAGTAAACCATGAACCAAAGTTGTAGGCTTTTAATTTATTCAAATTAGGCAAATACACAAAATCAATATCATGAATAGCTTCAAAACTATTACAGACAGTAGTGTCATTAAAAATTCGGTTCATAAGTTTTTGACATGGCCACATCCAATGAGCCAAGAACCAATGTTATAGCATTTTAATCTATGCAAGTTATTCTAAAAAACAAAGTTTAGATTATGTTGAACAATGGCAAAGTCTAGCATTTCAAATTGTTTTCATTTTGAAGGCACCCAGACAGATTTGCTGTCACACAAGTCTCCTTTTCTAGTTCATTTTTGTTGCATTATTTTCAAGCTTGGAGTTCACCAAGGCTGCCATGCATTGTTGCACTACTAGCCGTAATGCAATGAAGACAATGAAGCGTGCTGGCTAAGCATGCTACAAATAATAATAACAATAACAATAACAATAACAATAATAATAATAATAATAATAATAATAATAATAATAATAATAATAATAATAATAATAATATTAATAATAATAATAATAATAATAATAATAGTAATAATAATAATAGTAATAATAATAATAATAATAATAATCATAACAATAATGATAATCATAACAATAATAATAATGATAATAATAATGATAATAATAATAATGATAATGATAATAATAATAATGATAATGATAATAATAATAATAATAATAATAATAATAATAATAATAATAATAATAATAATAATAATAATAATAAAAGCTGGCATAAAAAATGCACTTGGGATTCCTTAAATATTTATAAGCTAGATTAAGTCAAGTACATGTAAAGTGCTTGCATTTTATTAGCATATTTGTTGTATCTGTATTATAAACATAATACATTTTGCCAAAGAGCCCACTGTACAGCAAACCCATCTCTGGTAAAAGACTAGCACCCATGTCAACTTTAGAAATGCCCAATCTGGTCTATGTATTCTGACCATCCGCAGGGTCCCTGCAAGGCAGCATATATCAAACCAGAGAGACAGGTGTAATAAGAATTAAAATGTAGGGCATAGCTGTTTTCTTAATGTTCTGTCCTGCCCACATAATTAAAGCTTGCGGGCAACAATTATCATCTCAGTACCAATGACAGGCCGAATTATTTACTTGACTGATAAGACCACCAGTGAAGCAACCAGTGCCAGTGGCCCATGCTATGAACCCCTGGCATTATATGGGTGTATTTGAAATTTGAAGTCACAAATTTCTTGCAAGAAAGATTATACTTACACCCATGGTAGGTCCAGTTATGAAACTGATATGGGGATAGGGGTTCTTCTCTGCTGAGTAATTGGTACACCATTTTATTTTGTTGTGTCCCCCAATTCCAGTATGGAAAATCCATACAGTGATTTCCTCTCTTGAGAGACCACTCAAATGAAAGGCAACCTGTCTTGAAAGACCACTTTTCAGGATACTTTGCTCAGTACTTTTCATATCATCTTTATACCTCTCATGAAAAACCACTGTCTGGAGAGACCACAATTTGGTCATCCCCAAAGGTTGTCTTTGGAGATAGTTTTTCACTGTACTGCTACATAGGTGTCAACCCTTGGAGAAATCTCACCTTGAGGATTGACTGAGGCAGGGTGAGCCTCCCCCAGAAAATTTTGGTTTTTTAGGTTCAAAATGGTGCAATCTGGCAGCATCTGGGATCTTCTTGGGCGTAACCGAGTAGCAAGGGGCATCATGGCATCACGGTTATCATGTTATTTTATGACTTTCGGATCGGGAAAGTCATCGGAAGCCAAGATTTTTTTGAAAATCTTTTAATTCGCTTGATTTTTACTACTTTCTTTTTTACATCGATATTTTTTGCTGAACAGGAGACAAATGTGAGATTTGAAGTGGCCGTAAGGCAAGTCCTCAAACCGTGACTCCCGTCAGACTCACGGTCAAAACGTGAGAGTTGACACCTATATATGCTGCTACCAGCATATTAACTTAAATGAGATGTTTTGTTGTAAGACCGCCAAAACTCCTAAATATAATTTGCATTCTATCGGGACATTGATTTCCCAGTGATCTCGAGAAGCTAGTAAAATGTACGCTGGACTCAGTCTTAAGAGAGGACTGTTTATGATGTTACCAGCAACTTTAAAATAAATACCGATTATAGAAAATAAGAATGTTCTAAATAGTGGTCAGTACAAAATACAAAGAAATAAGAGGGTTTGCAGCATGTTTGTATGGGTAATAAAAAGCCCCAGCATAGCAGTACTGCAATACCCTTTAATACCCTCCTCCCCTTTTCCAGGATAGTAATATTGAGAGAGCGGTACCTGTCACCAATGACCAAGCTTGTGAAGCCGTTTCACTTGAGACCACAAGTACGATGCCCAAACAGGGAGGAGTTTTCTTGAATTTATTCCAGCATATGTAACTTGCATGCACGAAAAAAAGGAGGGTGCCACGTCCAGGCCCGTGCCAAAGCCAAAGCCAAAGCCTAGCGATGGCCGATGTCTCATTGTCCAGTGTCGCTACCAAGCCCAGCCCCAGCCAGGATATAAATAACTTGCCTACAAGGGTAAAAGTCTCTGACACCCTGTAGGAGGCTACAGCGAAGTGACCCAAGCTATCGAATGTCCTAATATCTGCATTACACATATGCACTGTGTATCACTGAGAGCGTACACAAGGTAAAATGTGGTATTATGAGAGGTACATGTTCAAGTAACTACCCCCCCCCCCCTTCCAAAAATAAGTGACGTCTGTGAAAAAGTGGTTTTAAATGACCAGTGGTCTCTCATCGGGGTGGCAACAGGTACTAATGTACTCAATGTAAATTATACAATATTATTCAATCAAAATTAAACATTTTTCATGTTATTGTCCAGTTGGATATTCAATTGGAAAATCCCATTAGTCAAGCCAATTGAACTGTACAGTTGGACCAAACAGAAGTTCATTTTGATAAACTCTCCACAAAGAAAAACTCTTAAATGAAGATTTTTATATGTGCATGAATGTGTTGATACAGAACACATGTTAACTAGAAAAGAAGATTTGCTTCAAAGCACATCTGTCTGTGTGCCTTCAAAAGTTGTAAATATTGAATGTTACAACTTCTATCCTTTCGTACATCACATTACATTAAGCTTATGGCTGCATGCAAATTTCAAAGTCCAAATGACCTTGACCTTTGACCTTCACAGGTCACAAGTAAATTGTGCAGTGTTACAATACCCACAATTTAAGCCCAACATGAACCAAATTGGGTGAACATTGATCAACTTATGGCAAGATGAAACTTTCAAAGGGCCAAATGATCTTGACCTTCGCCTTTTGAGGTTATGTGTTCTTATAAAAATGTGCAGTGTTGCAATACCTGCAATTTGAGTCCAACATCATTAGAATTGGATGGAAATTGGGCAAGTTATGACTGGATGAAACTTTCAAAGGTACAAATGACGTTGACCTTTGACCTTAAGAGGTCACATGTAAATTTCAGAAATGTGCAGGGTTACAATAACTACAATTTGAGCCCAACATGATAAAATTTGGATAAAAATTTACCAAGTTATGGCTAGAAGAAATTCACCATTGAAAGTGGCCTTTGACCTTGAGATGACCTCTACCTGAAGTGTACCTTGACCTCAAAAATGACATTTGGCCTTAAATTGACCTTTGACCTTGACATGACCTTGACATTTGAGATGACCTTTACTTTGATATCAAACTCTATATACGTACAACCACATTTACTATAGTATACAAGACAGTAAAGATTTAAAACTTTCATTAGCCCTCATTTGCATAATTTTGTAAACCATGACATGTCATAATAGAAAAGCCAGACTTTATCTATAGAAGTATAATTGTGCCAAGTTTGGAGTTTCTACAAGCTATAATTTTCAAATGAAATGTCGGACAAATTTGCCTGGAAAGAAAAGAAAAGAAAAGAAAAAGAAAGAAAGAAAGAAAGAAAGAAAGAGAGAAAGAAAGAAAGAAAGAAGGAAAGAAAGAAAGAAAATAAGAAAGAAAGAAAGAAAGAGAGAAAAAAAGAAAGAAAGAAAGAAAGAAAGAAAGAAAGAAAAAAAGAAAGAAGGAAAGAAAGAAAATGTGCAGTGTTACAGTAGCTACAATTTGTGTCCAACATGATCAAAATTGGATGATAATTGACCGAGTTATAGCCACATGAATATATCAAATGTCAAAATGACGTTGACCTTTGACCTCAAGAGGTCACATGTAAATTTTTTAAAATATGTGCAGTGTTACAATATCTACAATTTGGGTCCAACATCATCAAAATGTTATTGTCCAGTTGGATATTCAATTGGAAAACCCCATTGATCAAGCCAATTGAACTTTACAGTTGGACCAAACAAAAGTACATTTTGATGAACTCTCCACAAAAATAGACTCTGAAATGATTTTTATAGGCGATGAATGTGTTGATACAGAACACAACATGTTAATAAATTAAGTGACATGCAGAAACTCTGACAAGATGGTCCAATGGGATGGTCCAGTTGGATGAAGGTGAATGTATATACATGTTCAAGAAAAGTTTTAAACTCTGATGTTTTCTTCTAAAATAACATGAAAACATTTGGAATCATTCACATTTTTTTATATTGAACAATGTAAATTGATACCTGTGACCTGTGTTAGGTGTGTACAAATTTCAGCCAATGAGATGGCCCTGTTGTGTGAAGGCAAATATTTACGAATATAATAAAAGATTTGGGGGAATGCTCTAAAAAAAGACAAACCATGCAAATATTAGGAATTATTTGAATGCAAAGTTGTAGCAGTGAACTGTTTATATTGATGCTTGTAAAAGAAGTAGGCGCCTTTCATCCAATGGGATGCTTCTATTGGATGAAGGTAATATTTACAAATATAATAAAATATCCTGGTGATTCCTTTGAAAATGACAGAACATGCTCACATTTGGAATTGGAATCATTTGAATGCATATTTTTAGCATTGAATTGTTTAGATTGAGACCTGTAATAGAACTAAGTGCCTTTCATCCAATGGGATGGTTCTGCAGGATGGAAATGAAAATTGACTAATGGAAAAATATGGTGTTTTCTTAAAAATAACAAAACAAAACAAAGACTCATTATTATATTCGTAATAGTAGAGAACCACTTGGCATTCTTCTTGTAATTGGTATTTGTGCACTTTCTGCATTGCATCCAATGGGACAGTCCAATGGGATGGTCCTGTAGGATGAAGATAAATATTGACTAATAAACAAATTATGGGTGTTTTCTTTAAAAAAATACATATTTTAACTAGTTTGATTGTATATTTATCATTGTACACTATATGATTTGATACTTATAGTTAGTTGGCACTTGTGCAATTTCTGCACTCCATCCAATGGGATGGTCCAGTGGGACGATCCAATGGGACAGTCCTATGGAATGAGACTGAATATGTACAAGCAAAGAAGGATGGTGTTTTCCTTGACAGTAACAAAATCAATTAAAACATTTGGAAGCATCTGAAGGCAAACTGGTATCAAACTGAAATCATACTAGATTTGAATATCAAAACAATCTCTGTAATCAAATCTAGTGTCTGAATTATGGTCATCTAAACTTTTACACAAAATTGGCATCACGGACAATAACCCGTGACCTATGATGTGTGAAGGGAATGTGAATGGCTTATGACTTTTAATTGCATTTGTAGGTGTAAAATATAATCCAATGGGATGGACCAAAAGCTGGTGATCCAATTGGAGCCCATGAGATCCCATGGAATACAAGGTCATCCTATGGGATATCCAGTGGGATCCAATGGGATGGTTTTTTTCGGTATCTGAAAAAGTAAAGATTACTGGATTTTTTTTCTTATATTTTTAAGATGGTAAGGACTAGAGATGTTTACATGATAGATATTAGACAATACTTGTGAATATTTTTTGAGTTACGTTACTGGACAGATCCGGACTGAGTTCCAAGTCCAGATTTGTCCTGCCACATGTTATATATATAAACCAAAATACGTTACTCCTAGTATTACCACACTTTAATTACAGCAGCTGATTGTGGAACTTTAAATATAATGTAATTTGTGAGTTACAATAAAGATATATTCGAATTGTGTATTGTAAAAAAGTACGATGCTCACCCAGATCCGCCCTTTAAATAACTGAAACTACATGTATTAAAAATACAGGACATATTTCCCATCTCATTTTTTTTTCACAATTTTACAAACCGTAAACTCACCACAAAACTACAAAAGATGCCTTTTTGACACATCCCCATGAAATTGATAGTCGCAATAGAAGACAAGCCATACATATATATATCTGTGTCCCAAGGGTTAATCACATCTTTGCAAAACCTGCTTGAGAGTTAGTCTGCCAAATGCTATAAACTAAGCGTCAGATAACACCCAGAACAAACTATACAAACATACTCTAAACGGTCTAGCATATCATGCTAAACTTTATATCATCTCAATGTACAATGCACTCAACTTGGGTAACACATGTATGTACACAGTCACAAGTCACAGCCACTCTCATTGAAAAAATTACCTGACATACTAAATTACTCTTAAACTATGCATGGACACTGCTCAACTATATAATATTATAGCCATAATTATCTTTGTCAACTTTTAAGGGTGGCTCTCATGCCAGCGACATTTCGTTTGTCTTCACGGGGTCTCCTTGGCCATTTTTTCTCGTCTCAGCTTCATTTTGTCTTACATACTTTGTAAAGTTATATGAATTACTATTGTGTATTTTACAATTCGGCCTGAATGAAATGACCCCGGGTCCAATTGCGGCGTTGTTAATGATATGTGAAAATTCAGTGCACACAAATGTATGTGTGTGCTTCCTTTGTATCTTAACCATCAAGTGAAATCATATGCAGCCAGATAATATCAAAGCCGATATTTTTTTCCGGATATAGAGTGCAAAGGTGCCAGTCTGACGTAACCACGTTCATCTGATTTTGTAAATGAGTGGCATCGCCTAAAATATGATCATCCGGAAGTTGGTGAAAATATTCTGGCGTTTTATAACATGGTCTTATTCACAACGTCCATCTACAAGAAACTGTTCAATAATTTTAATTTAAGAACTTAAGTACTTAAATATTTATATGATAGGTGCAACGGACGCCAGATTTGCCATTTAGTTAATTTGAATTGACTGTAATCGTGTAAATTTGATACACAAAAGGTATGAGTGGAAGTCCCATGATTTCAAAACAAAAATTTTAATCAATATACTGTCGATATTTCGTAACCCCAGGTAATTTACATATTGACTTTATTATAAAATTAACGAAACAAATCGCATCACATTTTACATTCAACTTCTGTCAATAATGTGAGAAGTCCGAAATTATCAAATAAGCAATTTAAGTAATTATTTGTGACTTCAAGTTTTTGAAAGTAAGGTAGTTACTTAGTTAATTTTTGGTAAGTTCAATTTTTGCGCTTTGTCTCTCTGAAAGTTATGTCTTGATATTGGAGTGACTAGTGTTGCTCCAAAATTCAAAGGGCCAAAAGTTAATACTCGCGTAGGGCTACGATATCGGATATCGCGAAGAAGCATTTGAAACGCCTAGTTTCACAACTGCCAGATACGCAAAACAAAGTGTATGCCGTCACAATGTGAGACCCACATAGTGTTAACTCTGTGACTGACACTATCTATGAATGTTGAAAGAAAGTAAGCTATAATCACCAGGAAAAACTCCTCGGCGGTCGTATGATTTCCTACAACCCATGAAACAGAAACAACTTGAAATTTGATTTTGCTTCTATGTTGATGAAGTAATCAAAATGCAAAGCTACGTCAGTGAGACAGTCCATAATCATGGTAGTGTTACCCTGAAGTGTATTCATGTATGCTGACATATAAAGCTGCACCAGCTTTTTCAAATGACAGCACACATACAGTATCTCGTCCTTGCTCACTCAGAAAGACTGAGAGGTGTTGCCCCGCAGTGGTGTTGTCGAACCTTACAGGTTAGCAGTGTGTTTTGTGCAGGCAATTCCAGGTAATAACGACAATAAAAGTCCCAAACATTACACATCCTTGTCACTTTGCCCAACACAATAAATAAGTGATATCACACGAATACGTAGTGATCATATATCTACAGTTAACAAATGTTATTTTGAGATTGTAATTGGACTTAAAGGAAAACAGATCAGAGAAAATCTGACCCATGAAAATCAAAGCCATCATCCCTACAAACTGCATAAGCATGTGTCTAAATGACGTTAATGTTGTGTGTGTAGGTCTCATCATTTATTATTTTGTAGCTGCTTGCTGCCCAATTTGGAGTAAGGGAGTTGTATCAAACAGGCAGCTATACCATCCAATTCAAAGGGAAGCATCTGGTCCTCTATGTGCCAGTCAGTGTCAAATCGCAATGTGCTGGTGGAGCCATGGCCACCTATGATATATAAGGTTTTGTCGCAAACAACCATGGCTGATAGATATTTTTCCTGTGGTAGACAGGTCAGTATGGACCAGTTCCTAGACACCGAATCGTATTCCATCACACTTCTTTTTCTAAAGCCTCCACATACAAGGAGACTGCTTCCTCTGGAGGCCATGATGTGACCAGCCCGCCCCTCAGTTAACGGTACTTCCTGACGCCACGTGTCCTCCCCTGGTGCCCAGGATATGACAGATGTAAGTACGTCACCGCTACAAGTATACCCACCACTCGCATACACGCGGCCATTCCATTGACAGGCCGCATGGGCATACCTCCCTTTTTGCAGGTCGGGACTGGGTCGCCAGCTGTCTCCTGGTCTCAGAGTCTGGCATGAGGAGAGATCATTTCCATATTCATCCGTGCCGCCTAGGGTGACAATCAGACCATCTACCTCCGTTACTGTGTGCCAGTATCTTGGTTTGTTTTAGTGTGTGCCTTCCTTCCACTGCCATGTATCCAGGTTCAGTACGTCACACTCCCTGGTTGCCTTGGAATCTATAACACAGAAACAGTTAAAGCTTGACTTGATACATTAAATTACGTAGACAGATATTACCCAATAGTTGTCGGCTCCACCAGAGAGCCTCCAGTTCCTTGAGAAATTCAGTTTGGATACTGCTCCCGTCTGGAGACGGCTACTTCTCATTCAAGAGGGGAATTCAGTCTTGGCTTTTGTGTAATCTCTGGCCCTTTAATCAAACCAGGGATCCTACAGAATGTGCTCAAACATAATGGATCTTATTCTCTGTCTTGTACGGGGTGCAATTTGAGCATTCCTTCTCTATAACACCAGTTCCTCATTTCAATGGCAGTAGGCCTACACATTCTTAGAACATGAGAGACAGATCTCTATTCATGTTTTGATCTGCGGGAGGGGGGGGGGGCAGATCTCTATTACGTGTTGCTGGGGGTGGGGGAGGTGTTGCAACATCTCTTAGTCCGGATAAAAAGTGAAAATGCCATCATTCTGGAGAGGTTTCAGGATGGCTCTGCCGGCCATTTTAGCCTCTCATTCACATACTGTGTTGATTGGTTGGTTTATTGTTTAATCCATTGTGGGGAGTGTTTGAATCGCCTGTAACTGTGGTTTTCCTGTAATGGATTATCACCATGGGAGGAGGGGAGGCTCTAGGCTGGCTTGCTGGCCCTGTCTATGCTCCCTTCCATGCAGACAGTGCATATATGTCGACGGGATTACTGTGCGATGCTTTATGGAAATCTTTTGCACTTATACGTGTTACCAAGGTTATCCTGTAATGGGACTTTGACCATTCTGATGCACCTAGAGGCTGGTTTTACTGGTCCCATATACGCAGGCAGAGCATGTAAGGTTACTTTCCATCGAAAGCAAAAATTTCTAGCTTATTTGCATAATAACCCTAATTATTGGATGTGTGTTGAAATAATAAGTCATTTCTATATCCTATTATTTTTATAGGGAGATAAAATTGGCATTCTTTTAGCAACATGTCCGCCATTGGTTGAAACCATGCAAAGATTCCAACCAATAAGAATGTTGCGCATTGCGGTTTTGGGAACATCCAAGGTAACAACCGCTAAAATAGTGAACAATATTGTTGGCGCAACTCTGCAGAAAAAAAAGCAATATACACTTGCTGCAGCACACCAATGCTGCAGGAAAACCAGTTCACAATAAAATTCGTTTTTAAATTGTTCCATCAAACATAATAATTCATAAGAGCCTCCCTTTACAATCTTGCGGTTATAACTATTTCGGCCTTGGAAATTTAAAAAAAAAAAAAATGACAAATATACACGGCAATGTCTTTATTCTCTAGTGGCTACAGGCTGGCTCCTGTGTGGCTGCAGGTGTGTACCTTTTGACACGGATCCATAAACGGAGACACTTTATGTTGAGGCTTACTGGCATAAAAGGTCATTTTTCATTGATCTTAGAAAGTGGTCTTACTTGTATTCGTGAATAGGGATTCTGTTGAACAAACCAAGGTGTAGGGGTCTCCACAAGTATCCCTATGCATTTTGAAGAAATTGGCTAGGCAGTATCAGATAATATTTGGCAACAGTTTGCCAAAGCATCAAGCATAAAATTCATTAAAAATCCAAAATTAACTCGACAATTATCATTTGAACAAAACTGAGAGATCCATGGAAGTAACATCATAAAAAAAAAGCAAAAACAATTGAAACAAATTTTGTAAAAAAAATACTGAAGGTACATTGCCACCACGTTTGAGCAGAATTACGATGACAGTTTCAAAGAAGTCAAAAATTCATTAGCATAAGAATCCACATTAACTTACATAGTGATCAACAGGGAAGGAATATTTACCTAAAGGTATCTAAGGACAAATTTAAAAAAAAAAAAAAAAAAAAGCAAAAAAAGAAACAAACAAAACACTATAAAAAAAAACAAGAAAAAAAAAACATTTACGAAAAATAGAAAAAAAACAAAAAACAAATAAAAAAACAAAAAAAACAATAACGAAAAAAAGAAAACAAAAACAAAAACAAAACAAAAAACAAACCAACAAACAAAAACCAAAAAAAGACCAAAAAGAAAGAAAAAAACAAAAAAAAAAAAAAAGCAAAAACAAAAAAAAAAAAAACAAAACAAAACAAACAAAAAAAAAAAAAAAAAAGCAAAAACAAAAAAAAAAAAAACAAAAAAAAAAACAAAAAAAAAAACAAAAACAAAAACAAAAAAAAAAAAAAAAACGGGGGGGACAAACAAAAAAACCTGTAAAAAAATGAAGACAGCCTGGTGAAATTTTAACATCTAGGAGTCCCTAGGAGTGTTCTCGTGTGATATCAAAGCAATCGGGTGAGCAATTTTTGACTAGAGTATTATTTTTTTTATTTGCCCCAAAAAAGAACAAACAATTCATAAAGCATCCCCCCCAAAATTACTGGAGTATGACTAGTTAAAAAAAATTTGCCACCAAGCTTGAAGTCAATCTGGCTTACGGTTTCAGACAAGACATCGAAATGTTAAGGGGCATCAGAATACCTTTGACCTTTATAGTAATGAATAGGAAAGGTACATTTGCCGATAAGTAACCGAATTGAAAGAAAAAAAAAGTCGTTTCAAATCAGGAATTCACAGTGGTGACAACAAATGAAAAAGTGTGTTGACCCTTTCACAAGGAACATATCTACCGCATGTCAGCTTAATCTGAGTGACGGTTCTGAAGAGGAATTCGAAAATAGCAAAAATGCACAAAGTATTATTAAAAAAAATATATAAAAATAAAATAAAAATAGAAATAAAATACAAAAAATGCCGCGCCATCTGATGGACGGATTAGGAACTAAGATTCCCTTGGAATGTTCCTGTGTAGTATCACAATATTGGAGATAGTAGCCTGCACACTATAGCATTATAAGTTTTCATATTTTTTTTCCGGTAAAGGCTGACAAACATTACAACCATGTACCAGCAGTCACCATGGAGCCACAGTGAAGCAACTCCTAAATGAAGACGCTGTTCTGTTCAACAAGCCATTTTTTATTTCCACAAGTTGGCAAACAATAAACAGGGAATTACAATCCCATTATACAGGGACCTTGTTTACACGTATCAGAACAACACCCCCCAACCCAACCCCACCCCCTATGCATGCGCACAAACAAATAAACTAAATAATCATTATGTACGCACTGTCTACATGAAAGGGACAAGAGGTGGGTCAGCAGGACCAGCCTGGAGTCCTAAAAAATGGTAATATCTTGCATGGCTGAGAGTGAGTTACCATTTTTCTATCACGACGTATTGCTGTTCGTGGGGGGAAATGAGGAGCAATCGACGGTTGCAAGTAATTTCCCCCACCCAAAGCGACCACTAGTGACAAAAAAAAAAAAAAAAAAAAAAAAAAAAAAAATGTACCTCACTCTGTAGCTACGTCAGATTTTATTTTCTCCATGTTCAATTGTGTATCATTCACAGAAATATACCGTAGATCTGCTTTCAACGCCAACCTGGTGTGCAATGTGTGTTCACGCTCGTTGTAGTGACTCCACATCACGTGACATACAATAAAACATCCTTGCGCACATTAATTTCGTCTGTATGTTGATGCCCTATGTCACTAAAGCAGGTGCCCAACAATTTGGTTGTGACAATGTTGAGTCTTGACAAGTCACTACTTTTTAATATACCCAAGCTGGCAGGAGCTTATTCAGAGGGGGTCCAAGGGGGTTATGCCCCCTCCCAACTTCAGTTACTCCTACTTTTTTTTCCTCACAAAATGAATACTTCTGTTCACAATTTACTCCACCTCCTTGCTTTATTTCCTGCAAATAAGGCTCCATGTGGCTCCAAATCCGCCATTTCACACCTAACTTTTCAAATATTTCTGATCCACCTTCTCAACAAAGCAAGTCAATGTCTGGGACACTTAGTGCCCCTTTTCCAGATTCATTCACCCCAAAACAAAGAATTAATTTCATTATACAAAAACTCTGGTCATGCATAAAAGATGTCACACTTTCTCTTATATAATGGGCAACACTAAATGACACCTAACGGCAGCGAGCCTCTACATGCACTATCTGAATTCATGGGTCCCTGTAAAGGCAAACACATATGTTGTTACCCTGGAGGCACTACAGAGTAGGGGAAGTGTCATGTACAACACACTCTTTTAGCTTTCAGACTGGGTAAAATGATGTACTGATATTAATCATCATAATGCATCGTAAATTGCCCATATATTACGGTGCATATATACGCACACAGAGTATGTACAACGTATATGGGGCCAGTGAATGCCAGCCTGAAGCTGCTCCACACTGGTCAAAAACCTGTTATACATCGACCAAGCTTACGTACAGGTTCATAAACTCACCACACTGCACGCACAGAATTAAACTAATCCTCAACATACATGCACACTATCTGAAAGGTACACAAAAGGGGCAAGTGATGCCTGCCTGAAACCCCTCCTGTAGCCCCTTTAGAATGGTGATAACCCGTTATACAGGAACCTAGTCACACAAACACACACAAACACACACTCACACAAATAGGAAAGCCTTCAATAATCCTTCACATATATATATATATATATATATATATATATATATATGTGTGTGTATGTGTGTGTGTGTGTGTGTGTCCCGTATTTTGTGACAGTAGGCGTTGGCATGTTCTCTCAATGTATATGGGTCCAGCCTGGAGCAACTCCTTGATTGCACAAGACTGAGATGTATCAAAATGCTCGCGGGTGGAAAGGGCCAATTAATTTCGCTATGTATTGAGTTAAATTTTATATCCAATGTACAAGTGTCCACCACTGAGCCAGAGTTATTTGAGAAGAGTACCAAATTTACTTTGCATGGTAAATGTAACTTCTTCTTCTTCTTCTTCTTCTTCTTCTTCTTCTTCTTCTTCTTCTTCTTCTTCTTCTTCTTCTTCTTCTTCTTCTTCTTCTTCTTCTTCTTCTTCTTCTTCTTCTTCTTCTTCTTCTTCTTCTTCTTCTTCTTCTTCTTCTTCTCCTCCTCCTCCTCCTCCTCCTCCTCCTCCTCCTCCTCCTCCTCCTCCTCCTCCTCCTCCTCCTTCTTCTTCTTCCTCTCCTCCTCCTGGGCGCGGGGGGTGGGCAGGTCCCTATATCCATGCTTATCAGAATAACACTATTTAGTACCAATGGTTCTTGCTTTACTAGCTGTTATTTACTAAGACCCATATATTTATGGTTGCTGTTGTCAGCAGCTCTTCTACACAGTGTGCTGTGGCACTATTGGTTGCCTGCTAAGAGGCACACTGTTCAAACCCTCTGATCTTATGCATTCTGACCCATTTCCCGTAACTGTGATTGCTCAGGCGAAATTTACGATAGACCTATCTTGTCCATCCATGATTCATATTATTTCTTGTATGTGTTTTCTACATCACTTTCTACAACAGCCCAATATATATATATATATATATATATATATATATATATATATATATATATATACATACATACATACATACATAAAACTATATAAGATAGCTCGCCGATATATGGGTGTGTAAGTGGGTGTGCATGTACACACAACAAGATTTTCCACAATGCCGAATACAGTCTATGTGACCTACCTGAGCCTATGCCTCCTATCAGCCAAACCTGTTGATTTTATGTGACCACTTCTGTCGTATACCTGAGGTGTCGCGCCCTTGGTATATCCATAACCTCAAAATAGTGACTAAGGGGCCCTTTGGGTGTGACTGGAGCAGCAATCACCCTATCCAGCAGAGATGGGTGTTTGCTCACGTGTCCCCCGAAGACCACTATGGCTGGTACCTCTGCAAACAGACCAAAATCTGAATACGAATTTACAATGTATATTCACGTTCCATACGAAAGCGGGGTCTGTCATACTTAGGTCTACATACACATATACATATATAGTACAAACTATCCACTGTGGATAATGCTCCTCAAAATACTTTATTCTTTAAAACTATAGGAATGGAAAAATACTTGGTGCCCTAACAAACATTAGAATAAATGTGTTTGAAACAAATCATTTTTTGGTATTTTAACAAAATTATATATCGATTATCAAGAACATATACCTGGAAAAAGTAAACATGTCGAATTCAGTGTGAAGTTGTATTTTGGTACAAGCAATTTTTTTCTCCTAAAAGCGAATGTGGGGAAACACTACAATTTCAAATGTGGCAGCTAGGTGGCGCTAAACATTATTGAAGGAAAACATATTTCATAAGGTTTAACATATGAACCTGATTATAAGTACAGATAATAAAAAAGTACCTGACACAAAGAAAAAGACACCGGTAGTTGGATTTGATGTTCAATGTTGAATTTATGAAAATTTTATCTTTCATTTGATATATTTTTCTTCCTATGTTCTCTGCTTTTGATCGTCACGTCATATTCTCCTACATTTGCGATACATAACATCGGCTATTGGAGTTCAATTTCAATATAAATATGCATTATGGCATTAAGTATTTGAGACTGATGGACAAAACTTGTTTTTGTTCAATTTTTTTTTTAATTTTTATTTTATTTTCTTTCATTTTTTTTCCCCACTTTTTTCAATATATGTGAATTTAATGGTTCTAAATACCCATCAGTACATTTCAACCTTGAAAATTATAGAGGAATAAAGGTTCACAAACAGGTTTAAAAATATTCTTTCAGTAGACATATTGCATTAAAATTCTTTACACCGATAAAGATTTGTAAAACCGAATAGAATTGACATGTGTCCCCAGAGCACCTGCTTGAAACAATTCTGCACATTTGAAAACTAAATTTCCTAAAATTGCTACTACAGGGACTCTGTGATAGTACACTTTTGAACAGCATGGCCCCACTTTGATCCTGTTATGTGTTGAAACGCACTTTACTCCTACACACAGAGACATTATATATATATATATATATATATATATATATATATATATATATATATATATATATATATATATATATATATATATATATATATATATATATATATATATAATGTCTCTGTGTGTAGGAGTAAAGCGTGTACCATGAGAGTTGCTTTTCAGCTGTATATATATGTGTGTGTGTGTGTGTGTGCGCGCGCGTACCATGAGAGTAGCTTTTCAGCTGTATGTCTCCTGTCTCGTTAGCCTGATAAGGCACATCATGTCAATGGTAATGCCCCTGCATTCTGGGATTCACCAGCTATTCATGAAGGTGATACTTGCTACTATGTCGATCTGCCTCAAACCAATCTTATCAAGATACTTGCACCCCAATTGATTCCCTATGTGTCATTTTCTGTAGACACTCTTTAATGAATCTTACCCAAATGGAAACAATTTTTTCCAGCACGTACCTTGCCCAAAATGTAAACTATTACGACCGAAACGATATTTTTTGCCAACACATTTTTAGTTCACTTTTCAGGGACAATAGTAACAGATGATTTCCAAATTACTCAAAATAAACAGAATCTGATCCAGTGACTGTAGAGAATGGATGTTTTAAGTTGTATGGTAAAACAAAGGAATCTTCTCTGGTAATGCCCGATAGTTCTTTATCGCGTCAATTGCTGGATAAATAGTGATGAAATCGAAGGGATTTTTTCTCCAGATCTTTGAGGCCTCATTCTGAATTTTGGATAACCATATTTATGGGAGAATATAATTCAACCGCTTCGTTCTTCAAAGCTTAAACGCTGATTTGTGCTGACCCGAGTCATAAAAAGGGGCCTGCACTACACAGGCAGGGATTTCATCACGTTTGCTGACTCATAACTCCAGGCCCGGCAATCTAGGTCCTACAGTAAAGCGGGAATTATTAGACCTAGACTGCTGGGTAGAGCGTAATGAGCCTGCCAGCTTCAACAAACGTAATTTAACCCTATTCTAACATAAATCGGACTCTTCAACCAGTTTTGAAAGTTATTACGATGCTGCAGTATTGGCCAAAATAGCTGATGCTGTATGTGTATAGTAATAGCAAGTTTGTGCAGCTGCATTAACTTACAAAGATTCACCAGTGGTTAATCTTTGTAACTTCCCACTTCTGTCAACTTACAAAGGGTTACTTCGGCTGAAGAGGTGCATATAAATGAACATCTTTTGGGGTTGGGAAAAACTACCAGCCTACTCAACAAATAAACTGGACGATTTATAGGCATAGAGGTGAAGAATGGAAATAGCACTTGTGTGTATTAGATATTCAGAAAACCCCCAAGTGTTGCCACAAATTTCTATGTAGAAAGAGTGCTACACATGAGGTTTAAGATAGATTTGATGAACACAAGGGAGATTGTTATGCTATCCAATGCACGAATAACTGTTTCCACCGACAAAATAGGCGGTTACTCTTTCCAGAAGTATCTATCTAGACATTTTCCCAAAGTTTGAGATGACATGCTTCTATTTTACTATCACGCAATATCTGTACAATGACAGGTACCATGGCATCGCTGAAACACCACAGGCAACTCCCACAATTCATGGATCTGATGAAAGTAGAATGAAACAGGTCAAACGCCATGACGTCTTTCTTGATTATCATATCTGCAACTACCAAATGTTTGTCCGACATGTCAATAGCATGAGTCAAAAGATGCCCAAATTTGAAAGTGTAATTGCCATTTACCAGGGTATAACCCACTTGCTCAATATAATCTACATAACGTGTGATTTGCGTGCACCCAGTACAAATTATTTCAGTATAAATAGATTGATTTCAAGATGATGATTTCATTGAGTCGGTTACGTTATCCCGCTGAAACACCTTGGTCGGATACAATGATGCTTATCTGGTTTATGGAGAATCCCAGAGCTACAGATATACATAAATAAAATATATATGTGCCTAACTTAGCACATGCAGTGAACTACATTCTGTCGTTAGGGTAGATCTTTATCAAAAGACAGTAAGATCTAAAACTTGCTCCCACATGTTTTAAGCGGCTTGGCTCCGTGCCTGTTTGCTGATTTAGATCATGATATAACCTATTCCCAACAAAAGCACGGATATAATATGAATACATGTATTTTTTCTTTACATGTACATGCCAAGCCAATGTTAGAATCTACATTGTGTGAACAAACACGTTTAAATTTGAATTGACTTCTACCCATTTGGGTTCTGACCAATGCTCACTAATTTAGTAGACTGGAGCAATGGCTGTAAGTTGTAGGATTCCACCATTTTATTTCTTCCCCCACCTGACAACACAAGTAGCGGTGCTGGCGGTCTGTGAGGATACATCTTTATTGAGGGAGTCAAGGTATCCTTCATAGTTGTTGGCTACCTATATGTTGCAAATGATTGCTTCTATCGCATGGTGTGGGCCATTCTGGAGATGTATTTGTGTCTTTTTGTCCAGTACTGCTTCCGGGTAGTAATTACCCTATTCCGCAGTCTGAACTCTTTACCGCATAAGCTAATCTGTCACTGTCTAACCTATACGCATATAGAAGTGCTAGTGTCCGTATGGCACACGTTCCTCTGTAGAATTCTGAAATTGGCTGTATTAGCCCAAATAAATCAATGGATCTTCAGCGGGTTACTACTTGGAACATGTTTGGAGCCTGTGCCCGTACATATCTCTCCGAGTAGCAGCTCCTTGTTTGAGCTAAATATTTAGCAAAGACAACCCACATAATAATAAATACATACGGACGTGGCAAACGATAAATTAGCTAAATGAGTGACATTGTGCTTTTAAATGGAGACTTTCATTATGAATAAAAATACCTGTCAAACCAAGCATATTTACTGAATTCGTATAGTACAAGTCAAGATAGAAACAATTTGAATTACCCATGAACCACTACGTGCCCTTTCTGACCGAATAGCTTACCTTAGTTAAACGCTACTTCCCAGTGTGTAACTAAAGTAGAAATAAACTGGAGCCATATACTTGGTGCCAATAATTGGGAAAGAAACAGTTGCAGGTAGACCAGCTGTACAAACCGAAGGAAATCCTAACAAGTATTGCAACAATGGACATCCAGCACCAAAAATGTAAAGCAAACCCCATGATGACACCTTTACCTCACTTTGAAAGTTTCCAAGACAGTAAATGTTTATTTCGATGCCAACCCTGAGCTAATGTTTTCATATAATGGGTCACGTTTGAAACATTTGAAAATTTGAGTAGGCTTTGTAATTTAGTAATTGTGCACTCAGGTTTGTCAGAAAAGAATGGAAGTCATCAGCATTCAAGTCAAGAACGTGATCAAAACATATTTATTATGAACCAGATGTGGCGTTTGATTGGACAGCTTGGCATTGTAGTAGGTAGCTACTTGCAATCGATAGCTCCTAGGGGTTTAAGCTGACAGTTTACATGTGTATGTTATCTCCTGTCCCTTTGATTAGTCCATTTTGCAGGTGAGAGTGCAGGAGTATATCGTGTCATTTGGAAACATTGTCATTACTCTTGTCTAGGCATGTGTTATTTGAAAGCTTGGATTGATAGATGAAAGATCCAACAGTTTTTATTTCAAATGGTCATATTTTCCATACTTTGGCGAAGCACACATCACATCAACTGCTATAGCACTGTAAAACTTTATCTGGACCCTTAGCTTTGATGATTTCCAGTTACTGGGTAATTGGCATTGGGAACTGATCATTCCAAGGGGAACTGATCCTTGTCAGACGTGAAAAATTCATTTTCATCAGACATTCAATTAAATTTTAGTACAAAAACTTACATTGCTTCTCTCTAGGATATATATATATATGTGTGTGTGTGTGTATGTGTGTGTGTGTGTGTGTGTGTGTGTGTGTGTGTGTTTCCCATGATGCAAAAAGTCTTTACCTGAAGTGACCCATGCTATGTTTGAGCTGTTCTTCATGTCAAACTGTTTAATTAGTTCACTTGAAGATAGTTGGTCTGGTAGCTCTATCCAATGCAAATGTGTCCTGGCTCTTGAAGCAATAGCCACTTTTTGGCTCCAGTGTGCTTCAGGACCGACAATTGCCATTATTGCTGGCTTCTCAATCCCTATGTAATCGTCTATCAAGCCCCATTCTATCTTTGTATTGGCATCTTCTGTATCTGTATCAACTGTGTCAGATATCAATTGCTGCGTTTTTACAGCGCTCTTGTCAATTAAAACTCCAATGTCAGCCTCACTCAGTTGACAGTGCATTTCATAGTTCCACTGGCTGATCTTGTCTTTCAAATCACCAAACTTATGAATATGGCTTACAGTT
>OZ026626.1:9217682-9262702 GCA_964020975.1 Hermodice carunculata | reverse complement strand
GTGTGAGACATTTCCCCTACAAATGTGTGTGCTACCATATCTTTGACGTTTTTTTTATCTATCCCAGCATCTTTAAGTATATCATCTGGAATAAGTGTTCCGTAAATGAATTCAGTTATTTCCACGGAATTTCGACTGATTTGCTTCATATCTAATACAGTGTCAAATGACATGACATCATGAATTAATCGCATTTCTTCCTGACCTCTCCTTCCAAGGGCCTGCGTGGGATCGCATGTTATTAACATCTTTATGGTGTTTGACATAGATGTAAAGGATTTTATGTGTGTTAGCCAATGGTCTGCTGGAGGATTCGCCTTAAAAATATTAAGTGTTGTTGTTGGGGTGGAACCGTGCGGCACAACATATACGGGATTGTCATTCTCCATGCATCTAGTCCCAGCATCTGTGGGACTAACAGTCTTCTCATGCCCAACCCCATCAACTGTGGAGCCAAGAGTCTTGATCAAATGCTCACATCTATCCTTTTTGACCTCATCATTTGCTGGAAAAAGATGATCATCTGTTTTCTGCGACGCTTTTTTACGTTTTTGCACAAATGCAAAATTTTGAACATCATCCAGTATCCACCACTTAGTGTATCTGAACTCTGGTGGTAACTCCTCCCACATAAGCATTTCACTAATGCTTATAACCTGGCAAAGAGGTTCTTCTGCCTTTGGATGGCACCACGGAAGGTGTATATTCCTGCAAGGCGCGAATTTAAACAGGTTAAGGTGTCCATACTGTGTGCACACACATTAATACAAGTATAAATGGTGCCTGTACATACATATGTACATACGCACGTGCGTTCTCACCTACCTACCTACCTACCTACATGCATGCAAACATACATACATACATGCATACATGCATACATAGATACATACATAGATACATACATACATACATACATACATACATACATACATACATACATATATATATATATATATATATATATATTTATATATATATATATATATATATATATATATATATGTATATATATATATATACACGCATATATTTTTATGATTTTTTGTGTGTGTTTTAGGGAGTCCCTAGGGAGTCCCTAGGAGTGTCCATGTGTTATTTTAAGGCAAACAAAAAAGAATTAAAACTATCGAAACATTAAAAAAAAACAAAAAAAACCACTTAAGTATGATCATTTGTACAAACGTGATGGAGACCCACCTAAGGTACATTGCCACTAAGTCTGGCTGGCGGTTTTGGAGAAGCCGAAAATGTGAGTTAGCATTAGCGTACCCATTGACTTGTTCTTGGGAGGGGGGATGAGGGGCCCAAAAAAAAAAAAAAAAAAAAAATCTCCAAAACCGCTCACCTAATCCCTTTGAATTTTTTTTTTTTGTGTGTTTTTATTATACTCGACTTCTCCAGGCCCGTCACTCATATCAAGTTGAAACTCGGTAGATATGTTTCTTGTGGAACGGTCAAACAAAGTGTTTACTATACAGTCACCAAGCTAGCTTTATGAAAGATTGTGCAAAATAAGTTACATGGCATTTACATGTTACAGCTAAATTTATCAGCAAGAAGTGTCCTTTATATTCCCTAGATTAAGACTTTGGGGGATACCAATTTTGACTTTGCCCTTAAATGGTTCAAAATTGCGATATTTATAATGACCGCCATGTGCCCATATTGTATACTGAAAAGTGATATAAACATGTTAAACGTTTGCTCCCTGTACAATTTGCATACAAATAGTCATATAATACACGTCAAACTTAAGGTAAGTTGTTGTTTTAGTCAATATTAATTTCCATACTTCAAAATGGCCGTCAGACCGTATCTTTCACATGTGGTAAACCCAAATTTCCAGTCACTTTGAACAGAGCTATAGAATTTCTACTGTGGCAAGTGTTTTACATATTTTCAAAGGTAAGGACGTTTATTTTGAGGTTAAAAACCCTGATCTGAGGAAATGTGCATAAGATAATGGGAGCAGCGGACATTCGGCTTTATAAGTATTAACAGAAAGTAAATAGTTTGATATGCCACTTAAACTTTGGCCACTGTAATGAGAGTTTTGCACATGCATGAGCCACACATAAAACTCCCAGCTGGCTTGCTTTATTATTGCAATCATCTTCTTCTTCTTCTTCTTCTTCTTCTTCTTCTTCTTCTTCTTCTTCTTCTTCTTCTTCTTCTTCTTCTTCTTCTTCTTCTTCTTCTTCTTCTTCTTCTTCTTCTTCATCATCATCATCATCATCATCATCATCATCATCATAAACCCCAAATACTAGAGGAATCAAAACATCGATATAAAAGTATGATTAACCCAAATTCAATAGATACAAAATACAAACAACAAAGTATACAGAGAGGGTGTAGGGGTATTTCTGTAAGGTCGTAAATACCTCGTTGCATTCTCAAAAATTGTAAATTGCATCCAAGATTTGCCGAAAAACGGAAAGTATACATTTTAACGTTAGCGTAATTGGCAAAAATTGTTTTATTGTAAAATGTAAACGTGTCTCAGAATCTCGGGCAAAAATGTAAAACCCTCATCTGATTGCTCTTAAAGTGTTATCTGATATTCTTTCAGTGCGGAATTGGACACTGGAAGGAATACTTTGTTTTGTTGCAAAATATAAAATTGTAAATTAAATTCCTGTAAAGCGTAACCAGGGAACCATCTAAGTCCCTCTGTATACGATACAGTGAAATATATAATATATACCTCAAAACGCAAATTTCATATGCCCAGCATCCCCCCCTCCCCCCCCCCCGCCACAGACTAGTGGCCACATGAAAGCAGTGGTCCTTAGGACCACCTCTTCAATGTGGTCAACCACATATATAACACCCAGATCATTTGCTTTATATCTGCAATCATACACTGCTTTGGTTTTCATAACAATAATATTATCATAATCATATTTATCAAATGTTTTCTGGCACTGGTATTGGGGGACTAAACTTCCCCAATACCTGTGTAAGGAAATACTTGTTCCCCTTAGTTTTTGTTAATGTTCAGCATGGTTTCTTCTGGACAATAACATGTACATAGAGCATATATGTAAGACATGTTAAAGAACAAAATCTTTTGTTCATGTTGGGAGTTGTTTCAAAATTCCATTTTCAAAAAAAAAAAAAAAAAAAAAAAGGGGAAAGAAATATAGAAACTAAGCTAAGTATTAAAGCAGCATAGCATAGGGATTACACACACACACACACACACAAACACATACATATATATATATATATATATATATATATATATATATATATATATATATATATATATATATATATATATGAATATCACTCCCCTTTCTTGCTGAATGGAGTTTAAAATGTAACAGTTAAGAATTTAACGCACTGGGACCAAATATTTGCCGAACATCCGTTCCCCACCCACAAAATTTATACCAGTATGTGGGTGAGATGTGATGATTTTTTATCTCACAGAAAATATTATAAATAAAGAGTTAATTTACAACACTGTGAAATTTGATTCTGAACAGAGTAGAAAATGGGAAAAAACTACAGAAAGTAAAGTAGATTTATGAAACTCAAGGTGAACATATATTTGCAGCATGTATACTAATGATACTATATATTGTACACATAATAATAAATATTATATAACGTACATACATAATAAAAAATGTCTTTATGAAAGTAAAACTTAAGGAGAGTATGAATAATTGAGTGCTAAGAGCATGAGGACAATATTTACTGAATGTTAATTCCTCATCCACATAGGTAGAGATTGCCAATAGTGAAAACAGACGGAAACAAATGTTAAGGGATAGGAACAAATATTTGCGAATATTCGTTCCCCATACAGGGGAACATATGTTAGTGGGTAGGAACAAACATTTGTTCCCCCAGGGGAACTAATATTCGCCGAATGTTTGTTCCTGGGGGAACAGATATTCCAAAACACTGCAGAAAATTTCATGCGTCGAGATAAAGGTTTGAATGGCACAAATTCAACAGACAGAATAAATATATATATTTATATATATGACAAAAGTATACAAGACGGTAACATATGGTATGCGCATTCAAACCCAAAGTTTATCTGTGCATGAGCAGTCCATCGTCCGCACAGACAAGTAGCCACACCAGAGAGGTACTTCCTATGACCACCTCTTCAGTGTGGTCAATCCTGTACCCAGATTGCTTGCTTTATTGTTTGAATCATTCACTGCCTTAGATTCCATAATAATAATAATAATAATAATAATAATAATAATAATGATGATGATGATGATGATGATGATGATGATGATGATCATAATAATAATAATAATAACAATAATAATAATAATAATAATAATAATAATAATGATGATGATGATGATGATGACAACAAAAACACTACTACTACTACTACTACTACTACTACTACTACTACTACTAATGTTAAACCCCCAATACTGGAGAAAATGAATACATGAATATGAAGGTAAAATTAACCAAATTCAATAGATACAACACATAAACAGCAAAAGGACATAATATAGTAAAAAAAAAAAAAAAAAAAAAAAAAACCACACACACACACACACAAAAAGAAAGACATGTCCTAGAATGCAAAATTCATCAGCAGCATCAGTGGTCCCTCCCCAGCACACTTCTGCTGATGGGCCCGGGGCTCTTCTTTTTAGTTTCCAATACAGCTACTAGCTCCATGGTGTCTAACTACTTGTTACTCCCTAGAAAAGACATTCTAACTATGAGAGACCTAATAAGGAGCGTCATACAAGTTCATTGGCCATACACTTCATATTTGGAATAAAAATAAGAATATGTACGCTTCCGATGGTCTATTTCAAGTATGGTTAATACTAATACGTACCATATACCTGCTTCCCATACAACAATGATAGGCAACAAGATAAATGGATATCACAACAAAGCTAAAGTTATCATCAGTTTTGGTATAAGAAGCTTCTGATCTGTCGTGATCCCTTGCATATAAAAATTGCAGAAGCATTCTGTTTTTATGATGCATCATGTTGTTTTTCCATGTAATTTGCATCAAAGATACCTGCCTTTGATATGTTTCAAAGTTGTTTCTAGCCCTTTTTCGAATGGCTTTAGAGCAAAACTTGATTAAAGCATAAAACATTAACATGCATTGTTACTTCTTTAAATTCATCAATATTAAGATGACAAACAGACGAATTGAAACTATTTTTATTGCTACATATGGCATTTTGCTGACAATTACCCCAAACAGATTTATGTGCTCTTTAGCTTTTAGATGAGATATACATCCATAGTGTTTATAATGAACCTTTCCCACCTGTAGAACGTTTTCAAGAGTGTAATTTGCTGGTTAACTGCAAACTGTCACTAAGATCAATTAAAACAGCTCACGGAAAAGCTATCCTAGTTATGCCTTTGTTCTCTGATAAAACTGAACAGAGAAAAAACTCACCTTAAATGAATTTAGGCCAGTGTTGAGACTTCAGTGTGACTTGCTGATTCAACTGTTTGATACAATTATTTAGCTGTCTGGCTTATATATGTCTTATATAGCGAATCCAAAATAAGCACAATATGCATTTATATCCTAAAATGGACATAGAACACCCAATACAATATGCTACCTACTTATAAGATGTGTGACCAAAGGACCCACAAAAGAATGGTAAGATGAACTTATTGTTCATATTCTTTGGCTGAAATGATAGATTTTTGTATTTTAGAGTGCCACTTGGTTTCTTCGTTTTTTTTTTTTTTCATTTATTTTTTTTAATTTTCTTTTTATTTTTTATTGCTTATTTAAATTATTTAAAGGCCGAAATGCAGTTGGTATCCACCCTTTTAAGCTTTCCACTACTATCCACTGAATAATTCTGGCAAGTCACTTTGCCTGTAACACAGAAATACAGAAATACTATCTATCTAAATTAACATATAAGTTGGGTCGCTGAATAATATGGCACTGCCGTGGATTCCTGGTTTTTTTTTTTTTTTCTTTCTTTTTTTTCCAATTCGTGCATTGATGAGTAAATGAACCAGAGTCCTATGAACTGGTCTATTGAAAAAGTTGCTGCATATCGGGGGTCTGGAGTATTGCCGTCCTGGGAACTATTTGTTTTTTCATTCCACTAGTTATATTTTTCTCCAGATTTTAGAGCAATGTGATGCATTCGAGGAAGAAGCAAAAATAGTAAAAACACACAAACATTTTTAAAACATAGGAATAATTGCAGCGCCACTTGTTTTAAACCTACATTCTATGTATCTGCAGACCCTATGCAATTTGAAATAATTGCCTTGGCGCGTTTGGAGAAGCAATTTAACTAAAGTTTGCCACAAAATCAACCAAATAATTTGACAATTCATCTGAGGATGCCAATTTGAACAAAATTGCTAAAAAAAACTATGTAAGAAAGATCCCCTCCTAGTTTGAAGTGGATCTGCATAGGGTTTGAAAAGCAAGTCGATAATGTTAATTGTGGAAGATGATAGGGCCGACGTACTGACGGGTCGATTGACGGACAGGTGATAGACAAACGCCTACTATATAAGCTCAGCTGACCGAAACCCAATGTACATGTAGGTCATAACAAAGTTCGAGGAGATTATGACCGACAGTATGGAGACAGAAATACCAACTGTGAACAGATCACTGACGACCAACAGACAGACCAACAGACAACAGACATACGATCGATCGGCGATGAACCATCAAGATTCAACCCAAGTGGGGCTACGTTTTGATTAAGTATACGGAAAATCTGAATGATGTTTAGAAATAGAAAGAAAATAGAAATAATAATAAAAAAAAAAAAAGAAACACTGCAGTGCGCCTTTTATATAAAGTAAGATCTATGGGCTCTAGTAGCGTCCCTGCACATTTCCAAAGTGGCTGACTCAGCAGTTATGCAGAATAAGATTTTTTTTTTTTTATATGAATAAATTTGCAAAAAACGCAAATACCAACAGCAAACGAACACCAATAGCGTGTAACTATTAGAGCAAACTTGTTAGTGACCTACCAAAAGTAGATTCCAATCATGCCTGAACAGGATGTAGCTGACGACTTTGAAGAAGATGAAAAGGTGTATTGTGAATTGCCTGCTAAACACACTATAGTTCCACGTGTCTGACTGAGTGGAGCGCCCACACAGTAACGAAAACGTAACTCAGTCTGTCTTGGCAGGCAAATTGTGAATGGCAGATGTAAAATACCGATTGCGTGCTATTAGCTGCTTAATATATGAACAATGTTTACGGTAACGGTATGTTCCAACCATACGTACTGTAGAAACGGATATATTAGTGACCCCAGCAAAAAAAAAAGCAAACATAAGTGGCCTGTGACCTGAGATATGGAAGATTTTTGTGATCTTGTGACCTGTGCAATTAAAAAAGAGTGACTTGCTGGGGGGGGGGGGGCGTTTGGAGCCCCGATTTGAGCTTAAACCGTTGAAACGTGTAAGGTAATTGTACAAAGGTTAACACTTACCTGATCTGTTCTGCCAGCACTTGACTGTATGTCACATAGAGGATATCTTCCTTATTGGCACCCACACTGCGAAGCCATTTGGCATATTCCACAGCAACAACAGTTTTGCCACTCCCTGGGAATCCTTTTAGGAGAATCAGTCTTGATGTGTCTGTCTGACACTCCCTTAAATTGTTGAGCTGTTCTACTGTCAAAAGGTTCATTATGTGAAGATAGTCCAAGCTCTCTTTGTCCAAGATATAGGTGCTTGGGACAAAGGAGGCAAGGCTTGTGTACAGTGAAAATACCATAGACTTACATTTATCTTCCCCAGTTTCCAAGTAAGACTCTGGATACATCCTATCACTGTGTAGGTCTTTAATTAAATTTTGAAACCAATTACTATGGGTCAGAGTCTTATTTGTTACAATATAATGTTTTACATAGAAAGCACAATCACTGTGAGATGACTTTGTGCAACTGAGACTCTGCTCCAATGAAGGTAGCACACTTTTGCTATACTGAGTTAAATCTGTGTCTTGAAAGCTGAGGGTGAGTAACAAAGGCATGTTTGCAGTAGTGATCACTAAAATGTCACATATGAAAGCTGGATGCTTGCCTGGATTTTTCTTATCCAATTCCCTTTTCATGCAAGGGGAAATAAATAGAAGGCCCTTTTTCTCTTTGTAATGTTGTAGCAATGTATGAAGGACGATGTTCACTGTCAATTTGGTCGTACAGTCTTTACGATGCAGGTCCAGAAGTGTCTCATAATTGTGTGGCCATATCTGTAATCCTTTCTTTACTGCAAATGAATTGATATTTTCATGAATTATTTCATGCAATGAACATCTTGGACCTATCACATTGAAATTAACTAGTCATATTCGTAACGTGTGTCTTGAAAGTACGTGAACAATATGTGTGTGTGTGTGTGTGTGTGTGTGTGTGTGTGTGTGTGTGTGTGTGTGTTTTCCAACAGACAACTGGAACTTTTAAGACTTGGATGTGAAGCGCATAAAGATGTGACAATTTGTGTAAGTTGTTTTTAAATTTAGAGTTCACGTTTCACACATCCCTCCACAGGTCACACACAGTGTGTGAGAAACCAATGAACCAGCATAAATGGGATATGTACATTTGCGTTTATATATATGTATATATATATATATATATATATATATATATATATATATATATATATATATATATATATATATATATATATATATATATATATATATATATATATAAATATATATATTGTCGAAGAAAGGTAGGTAAAAAATGGAAAACCAAAGTCGCTGTTATCTGTTGGGCCCCATCCTGAGATACCGGCGACTTGCAAACTAGGAAGGAGCTCATAGGAAATCTGGTTACCTGCGCCATTAATTAACGAGACCAAGGACTTTCGCGATATATTTAGCATTTGTGATCTTACTGTGTGTGTCATTTTCGAACTAAAAAATCCTGTCTTACAATGCTGACACATACCTGGCCTACAGCGATAAGGACCATGCGGTTGTCTGGCCTCGCATTAAAGAAGAGAACATGAGGGGACATAGGAGTGTCACCTCATGGTGCTACAAACTTTAACAGTGCATATTATAAATGTGATTGAGCAATATGTCACCATATTCAGAATACACGAGTAATGTTTAATAAAGCAGAACGGAATGCCCTTTTCAGTGCCAGCTAAAATTGATTGAAATTAAACGTATTTTATTGCTTAATATGAAAAGTATTGGAAAACAGAGCAAGGGCTTGTGCTGGTTTCTGCACACGTAAAAAATGATACCAACTGTTTTCATGCATGCAAAAACGACTACTGAAACATCATACTTGTGCAGATCATATATACATATTAACATCAATATGATAGATCAATCAACCAACAATAAATAAATAAATAAATAAACAAACAAAGAAACAAACAAACAAACAAACAAATAAATAAATAGATAAATAAATAAATAAATAAATAAATAAATAAATAAATAAATAAATAAATAAATAAATAAGTAAGTAAATAAATAAATAAATAAATAAATAAATAAATAAATAAATAAATAAATAAACGATTAGGAGCCTGCTTATCTGAACACAGGATAGATACTAAGCCAATATAAATTCCCACCAAGTGTGCAGTCAATCTGGTAAATTGTTTTGGGCAAGGTGTTGAAAAATGTGAATTAGCATTGCAATCCCCATCGACTTGCACAGTAATCAACAGGATCGTATGCAGTTGGGCCTATCAATGCCACTCAGGTTTAAAATGAACCATTCAAATAGAAAACCCATAGGTACCATCCTATTGATGATTTAGTAACATTGGGCCTAGATCGCACCATGAAGAAGGCCTAAGCCAATATGTGAAAATTGCTTATATAAAAACTTGCCAGTACTCTCCGACCTGTATCCACTATCGGGGCAACCTTCTCCATTGAGCTTTGGCTTTGACGCAGTGGGGCGCTTGGTACTCAACCAATTGCTGACCATTATTTTATTGCCTCAGGGCGACTTCTACGTCTGATGCAAGATACTATTTCTGGGGCCTACAACTGGTCACTGAAGACCTTTTGGAAAAATCAAAATCCCCATTCCTACGCATTAGAAGGATGAAGACCATGACGATCGAGGCATACAAAATTCTTAATAAACAAGGCCCTTCGTATTTGTGTGACCTGCAATGTTCAAAATGGCGCTCGAACGTGCCTTGTCGTATTTGAATTTGGAACTAACGATGGTAACTGCTTCAGACACAACCAAACGAGCAGATTAAAGTTAAGGTAATAAGTCATGTTTTTAAAGTACTTTAACGACCGTTTCCCTGCTGACTCGAAAAACAAACACCTGGGACCGTGCAGAAAACACGTGGCCACGATTCGCTGTGATTATCTTTACCCACAATGTAAAGCACCATGTTTAAATGGGCCCTGAATGTGCGTGCATTATTCGTATGCCTTCGTGTTGCATTTGGATTTATAACTCACGATGACAACTGCTTAAGACACAACCGATCAGGCAGACCAAAGTTAAAATTTTAATTGATCTGTAAAAAATACGTTGACGACTGTTACCTCTGGTAACTCGGAAAATGGACACATCAAACCTAGTGATACCAGATACAGATACCACACCCACGTGGCGCTATTCTTTTCCCCGGTCCAAATTGACCGTCCAGACAAGTTGAAATAAACGGTGCACGTTGGCCAACTTTTCTCTTGGCGTTGTCTTACAACGTGGTTACGGTTGATTAGAACCCCCTTTTCTTTTTTTTTTTTTTTTTTTTTTTATATAGATGGTTGTTTGTGGGGTTATTTTGCTGGTCGGTCGCCTATTGCAGCTGGTCAAAGGTTGTCTAACTGGATCATTGTAGCCAGATTTTGCATCAGAGTACTTGAAAAATGCTACAGAAATTGGCCAGGTCGGTAATTGCAGGTACTACTGTACCATGGTTATGCCTATTCCAATGTAGAACCTACCAGGGTACATCAAATAAATGTAAGAACATTTTCAAAAATAAGGTGAAATCATTTTTATTCACGAGATGGGAGTACTGGAGATTTATAGTTTAAGTATCTTAGTGCTATCAGGGACCTTCAAATTATATATAACAGGTCCCTGGAGTTGTAAAAATTACGCTTTTAGTGCTTATATCTACTTATTTATAAATTTATTGAAAATTTATATCAATCTTAATTTATAAATAATTAAAGCATTTTAGCCACAAATCGGTGCAAAGAAACTGAAATTTTTTCCCCAATTTCAAACTTGCATTTCTTCTATTTTCATTGTGTGGTCCAGCATGGGAAGTAAATGACAAGGCGATTTTTCTAAATTCTTTTTTTGACTAAATTTCATCAGATTTTTGTCCATTCTGAGGGAAAATAGTCAAATCAGTACAATAATGACTAAAATGTTGTGATATCGTGAACCATGTGAAGGCAAGATACTCGAAACTCCCCAGATGACCATTTTGCATGCTCAAATTCAAACGATTTGGTGGGGGGGGGGGTCCCTAGACCCCCCCCCCCTTTTCCCCCTTTGGGCCTTGAAGATCACAGTTGGGCCACTGAAAAAGAAATCACGGACTTTTTGGGGCCTCATGAATCTCTAGCCTGGGTCGACCAGTATTTATTAGGGAAAGGCGACTTAGAGGTATCTTTTTTCTTTTGTTCCATTAATTATGGGGTTGGTTCTTTTTAGAAGTTACCAGAACCACACATTCATTTTTTGTTAGGCCTTGGGTAACTTGGACATTTGTTGAAACATGTTGAAAATGTATGTTCTTTCCCCTTTTACACATTAACTCTTTTGACGTCAGTTTAATTTGCTACCTGGGCAGAGCTGGAAGTACTTGTATAGGGAATATTTCTCGGACCCATAGATTATCTGTCCAAAATTAAGATGCAGTAAGTTAAGAGGGGCCAGAAATATAAGAGAAAGGATATACGCGGTGGCGATGACGGCGGTGAACGATGGGACTAAAAACCATATGCATCCTCAAATGGGGATTTATAATGAATATTAAGCTGAACCCGTGAGAAAAATGAGTGACCTCAAGCCAGAAATATTCAAAATTTGTGGGACCTTGTAAAGTGGTGACCTCGGGGGTAAGATCGATCCAGAGCTCTCCTTTTCCCTTTCGTTTACAGTGCATACAGAGCGCGTGCACACACACACACACACACACACACACACACACACACACACACATACATACCATGATAAAAAGGTAAAATCGTAATGCCGGCAGTCGAATAAGTTAAGGTTTCAAGTTTCTCTGAAGTGTTCCTTTAGAATTGCAGAGCAATGCAGTTTCTGAGATATAATCATTACAATAATAATGATAATAATAATAATAATAATAATAATAATAATAATAATAATAATAAAAATATTAATAATAATATAATTAATAATAATAATAATAATAATAATAATAATAATAATAATATTAATAATAATAATAATAATAATAATAATAATAATAATAATAATAATAATAACAATAATAATAATAATAATGAAAATAAATGAATAAATAAATAGATAGATAGATAGATAGATAGACAGACAGACAGACAGACAGATATATAGATAGATATATAGATAGATAGATAGATAGATAGATAGATAGATAGATAGATAGATAGATAGATAGATAGATAGATAGATAGATAGATAGATAGATAGATAGATAGATAGATAGATAGATAGATAGATAGATAGATAGATAGATAGATAGATAGATAGATAGATAGATAGATAGATAGATAGATAGATAGATAGATAGATAGATAGATAGATAGATAGATAAATAAATAAATAAATAAATAAATAAATATATAAATAAAAATGTAAAAAATAATCAAATATTCATAGATCACCCGAGCGTGGCCATTTGAACAAATCAATGGAGATCTACCAAGATACATCCCCACTGGGTTTGAAGTTCTTGCGATGAGACGTTTTGGAGAAATCGAAAGTATACACTAAAAAAAATACAGTAAAGGAAGAGACACAGCTCAAACACTTTGAGAGACATTGACATATATATATATATATATATATATATATATATATATATATATATATATATATATATATATATATATATATTCCAGCTGTGTTTAAAGAAAATCAAGACACTGTTAAATCAAGAAAAAAATAAGAGAAGGGCCAGTCATGATGTTCGCTTGTGGACGCTTGAATATAGACACAAAAAAAAAGAAACGGTAAAGACTAGCATTCTAGTATCAATACATTTTAGGTATTAAAATTATAGTCTAAAATTATTATCGGTACTGAATCTCAAATGATTTTTCACATTTTTTGTCAGTTGAAACACATTTTCAGACTGGAATTTATCAATTGGTTCACAGGAACATGCATTTATACAAATATATATCCTGCTTAAAACCTTGGTCAATATCTTTGCGGTCGTGAATTAAATTGCAAATATTGCAAAGAGGACCAATTTTTATTTATAACAGTACGTATCAAGAAATTGTCATGAAAAATGTTATTTTTGGCAGGAAAAAGTGTGGTTACAGTCGGGACAGAAGGGGGACCTGAAAGTGGAAACTGTCACTTGGTCACTCTCTTGCTGTACTTTGTACCGATCATGCTTGCATTGAGCAGTGCCTAATACGCTATTAACCTTGTGGACAGTAAAACAAACCGCCTACTGATTATTATATTCGTTTTGGGTATGATATGTGCCAGCAAACAGGCAAGACATGTGTAAGCGACTTGAATCCCTAACTGAAACGACCTGTTTGATATAAACGGTTCTTTGGTGGTTAATTGAAATGTTGCAATGGAATAAAATGTTTTTCTCAATATCGCACCTCTGCAAGTTTCTGAAACTTTGGAGACACTAAATAGTACAGAGTTAAGATGGAATTTGACTAAAATTAACAAATTAAGCGTATTGCCTAATGCTGAGTTTGCTGGAAAGTTCACAAATAATCCATAAACTAAATAAAATTTGAGCAATATAGCGTAGGCTGATTTGCAGTCTAAGTTCAATTAATAGTCCACTCCACACGCTTGGTTACGACTGCTGACTAATCAACTCAGTGGATGGTCTGAGATATGAAGCAGACCTTGCATCATGTCAGCAACTCCGCACATGGTGAAGACTGCGCAGTCTGCATTTGGCATCTCAATTCGCTTGTATTTTTTCATTTCTTCATCAGGAAATCCTGGTATTTTTTTCACTGTAATATAAGACACGCACGTGAGTCACCGAAAAGGCTTTTTCAACAGCCGTCCGTTTTCAAATGCAAAATATTGAATACTACTGAAGGTACTCTCTAATGGGACAAAAGTGCCTTGCTCTACTGTATATTACTGGGCATACGCCAACAAGTGACATATTTTTATCTCAAAATATGTATGAAGCCAATATTCACGAATGTTTTAAAGATTAAGCCAGACAGGTGATTTGTTGAAAAACAGGTACGTGATGAACCGTTTTTAACTATAAATCTTAATAAAAGCGATTATACAATCGGTTGTGTGTATTGTTAATTATCCAACCAGAATGCTTAAAACAGTTACTTCCTGTTTGTGCCACAAACTTGAATAACAGGAGCGATTATATAATTAGTTGTTTGGCTTGTTATTGACGAAACAAAACGCTTAAAACATGTGATGAGCAATCTTTCCTCAGCAACAGTTAGTTATGTTGGTCGATTATCAAAGATTTCGTCACTTCTTTCGAACTCTTCTGGCATTTTCCTCATATGAAATCGTAGAGCCCTGAAAAACAATCTCGCCAACTGTCACAACTGATATAACTGCTCTGTGGAGTATCCCCCGAACAACCTCTGCAGTTCAGACCAGTTTCACAGCAGTCTAAAGAGAGCAGGTCATCATGTATTACAATGAATTCAGTGATACTGCACGGTTTTCACCTATGCTATCGATAAACTGAAACCACGATTTGCGTAACAGATTATATTGTTTTCTTATATGTCCAGATTTAGTTGTGACCGTATGTTCCTGACATAGGAGGAAAAAATAAGTAGACGGTTTATGTTAAATGATTATTAAGTCGACACTATCCCACCGTGGGGTTCTGTCCTTTCCTTTTCCAAATCGCACTTGCGTGACCAATGTTTCCACCCGCAGGGAGCAATAACCCTAGTAAAAGTTTCTTGTGGCACGAAATATTCAAAGTAGCGCTTACTACGCAGGCTTAACCATCATTAAGAAGATGGAAATCTGATATAAACTAAAACGTTTATACCAGCAAATAAGACACCGCCTGAGTAAATGCCGGGACGCTCAATTGCTTCACAGCGGCATGAAGAGTAAAAAGCGCTGCTCATATTGAGAGAAAGATTCACCCGGCTTGTTGACAACGTGGGCTCAACTATTTACATAAAGCGTATTGCCCATGGGTTTAGGAAAAACACGGGATCCTAAACTCCAGGCTTTGTCATTCTCCGTATCATGGAGTACACTGAGCAGCATCGCCACACGTTTGAGGAGCCACACTACTGCGCAGGTTCATCACCTTTAACAATGGAAAACTTGTCGGAACATGACTTATTCATCCTTCATGAAGAACTATCAAAAATATATACCAAGTTGGAAGATTTGGCAAAGCGTTTTACAGAACAGTTGAATGGCGTAATACTGGTGAAGCATGGAGTTTAAGACACATTGATCAGCTTCGTGCCAGGTGACTTAATTAACAAATTACTTGAATTATGATCAAAAAAAACGAGAGAGAGAGAGAGAGAGAGAGAGAGAGAGAGAGAGAGAGAGACAGACAGACAGACAGACAGACAGAGACAGAGAGAGACAGAAAAATAGAGAGATAGAAATAAAGAAATAAAGAAAGAAAGAAAGAAAGAAAGAAAGAAAGAAAGAAAGAAAGAAAGAAAGAAAGAAAGAAAGAAAGAAAGAAAGACACAAAGAAAGAAAGAAACAAAGAAAGAAAGAAGGGAGAAAGAAAGTAAGAAAGAAAGAAAGAAAGAAAGAGAGAAAGAAAGAAAGAAAGAAAGAAAGAAAGAAAGAAAGAAAGAAAGAAAGAAAGAAAGAAAGAAAGAAAGAAAGAAAGAAAGAGACAGATATCTATTTTCCTCCTTTGCATGAGATAGAGCAAAATGTTCCTTAAACACAAGTGGAAAAAACTAACTTCCTGTGTAGACACATTAATGCAACAGAAAAAATTACTTGGTGTCAAACTACATGTTGTATACTTCAATGTCTGACAACTTTGACAGGACAGTTTTATTTTTTATTGAAAATGGCCCGCATGTCTGAGAAACACTTTAACGCCCAACCTGTAGCAGTCCATATGCCAACATTATCAGCCGATATTTAAAACTCAGTCTTAAATGTTCATATCTTCCAGGTGTTTAATTTTGTCAAACAAAAATACCAAGTGGCGCTACCATTCATGATAGTGATTTTTCAAAAAAACAGTTTATAATACAATACAAGTAATTTACCAGTCACATAAAATATTACGCAGGGCCACCAGAAATGGTAATGCAACATTGATCAAAACAATTAATCCTGCAACAGAAGTGTTCGAACAGGCGTACAGAGCAACAAGTGGTGCCACCAACCAAGACAAAGTGTTCAAACCAGTTTATGCTACAATATCTATCAATCAATCAATCAATCAATCAATCAATCAATCAATCAATCAATCAATCAGTCAGTCAGTCAATCAATCAATCAATCAATGAAACAATTAATCAATCAATCAAACAATCAATCAATCAATCAATAATCTACATTTAGGTTCATTGTCTTCAGCCAATTCTGCTCAAAGTCAATGAACCTAGGATTTGATAACTAACCTGTAAAATTGGAATAAAATTTCAAGGAAAGCCCTAATCTATATCACAGTTGAAGATCATTACTTGCTAACTTAATGTACATTATCTCTCAAAATGTTATACTTTGACTTAAGTTAAGGCACATCGATTCCAAAGCACAGCCTTCAAACACATAATGTACTCACAAATTGCTTGCATTGCCACATTAGCAGAATTGCAGCGTTCCAGACACCAGAATGAAACATCCTTACCTTCTGTGAGTCTAAGGATATGTTGCATCCACTCTTTGAATTGCTCGGGAGATAATTTGGCTGGCATGCCATCCTTGCTTAGGACACAACATTGGTAGTTGTTTTGAATTCTTATCATTTGATCAATGAGTTCCCTTTTTGTGTCTGGCAAGACTTGCTGCAAAGTTGATGTGAAGTTGACAGGAATTAATAATGGCAGATTTGTCGGTTTTACATGTAAATAGAAGTATTCATCATCGGCTCTGTTTCTTCCAAATTCAAACAATGCAATGGGATTCTGACCAATCAGTTTTTTCAACATGGAGAATACACTGCTTTTCCATCTCTCAAACATATCCTCAGTGATCTCTCCATGCCGTGCATTTAATATTCTGATGTATCCTTTGACATGAGAGCTTGCAATGGCAGAAACAAAGGTCACTATGTCATTGAGTTCCTCCTGTATCACCTGGTCTTGGATGTGCACAGTGAAAGTTCCAATGTTACATGCTGCCATTTTTGGCGACCATACCTCTACGTTTTCTGAAATAAAGGTAATTTATGTTCTTGACTTAATGATAATTCAGATTTTGAAAATAAAGTGAAAAGAACAGTCATTAAGTCTAAATGGGTATGCCCAGGTACGCTACCTGTATGTAGTTGCAGAACAAGTGGTCATATACTGATAACATGCAGAGTGCAAATTGGAATGGTTTCTAACACATCGGTTCATCACTTGGTACAGATGAAATGCCAACTATTCATTGTATATATATATATATATATATATATATATATATATATATATATATATATATATATATATATATATATATATATATATATATATATATATATATATGTGTGTGTGTGTGTGTGTGTGTGTGTGTGTGTGTGTGTGTGTGTGTGAAAGGCATTTCGTCTGAACTTTTATCACAATTCAACACATCTGGTCTTCAAACTTTCAATATCTCAAATTCATTTTTAATATGTAAATTCATTTTCTTATATAACAAAAACATTTCAGATATCTAAAAAAAAAATTTCAGCTTTCTAAACTTTATTTATAGACATCAAACATTAATTTTCTGATCTTTGATATATGTGGTGTTCCGTTTTATCATTTATCAGGTATTTTCTTAAAATCAAGAAATCAATTCTTCACATTAATAAATCAATTTGTTCAAATCAATAATTCATATTCTTGATATTAAGAATTTGATTTCTTTCTTGATATAAATTCAAATTACCGATATTGATAACTTAAACTAAAGGCATCAATACAATAATAAGAAAAGACACAGGATGCCCAATAGATATCTAAAAGTAATTTCACATATTGATAGAGACGATGAATTATAGATATCCAAATCTCATTTGTTGTCCACAAAAAGATTTGGTCTATAAAAAGTCCATAGCTATTCAAGCTCCACGGATCAGCTGCATTGACAATGATGCCAACGCCACATCCATCTTAAAATTACTTTCAGAGATTCCATTCACAAAACGGTAAAGTTAAACATCAATTACGGATATACGGATGCTTGTAACGGGAAAAAAGAGCAGCAGGAAGAAATTAACAGGCCCTGTAGTGTAACAGAATCATCTCACGTCGAATCATGAAGAGAGTATTCTCATAATGGTGATCAAATTTAGATTTGAAACTTTAATTTCAAAGATTTTCATCACAATCTAGATACAGTGTATGTGGCAAAAGAGTACATTACAGTAAACCCTAGGCAAAATAATCAATTTCGGATACTGAAAATATAGAGAAAAATGGTTAATTGGCATTGGGTGGGCGGCATTTGAAGATAATTTCTTTGCATAGGATTTTGGGTGCTTTTAATCTGAACATTTCCAAAGTTAAGTTCTTTATCTTCAAAATAAAATGTCCAATGAATCCATTTCTAATGTCAGTTAAACTAAAGAGCATACCATATGAACCACACAGCCTTCCTTACAGAAATAATGACTTGGATTTAATACTGTCTGTTTCGATAGGCAGCTCCATATAAGTTTGCAACACGAAGTAATAAAGAAGTAATCATGCATATATTACCAATCATAACTCTTATAAAACATGCAATGCAGACTTGTAGCAATTCTGAATGTTCCTAACGATTTGTGGTGATGCTAAAGTGCTACAACCAGCTTTTCAGTTTTAATATATTCTCAGGTTTCGGTAACATTTCTTTTGCTGGAGTTAACATCACTAACATATTGCCCATTTACACCAGTTTAATTTATTTATTACATCAGAATGTCACTGAATGGTCCTGACACTTAGTTTGACGGTAGAGAATACCTTATATTAGAACAGGTAAAACTCACTTGTTGTTATTTTCAAAGTGGCGTCTGGGCTCCTGATTCCACCTGCAATGCTGATGATCCTCAAAGTGTATGAAGTCCCTGGGTCCAGCTCAGAAAAGGTGTGTGTCTCGGTAGCACTTGGCAAGATCTCTGTTTTAATGATTCTTTGCTCTTGCAAAATACTCAACTCGTTACTTAAATTGAGGCCCATTGTTGGTTGACGCCATGCCACTGTAACTGATGTTTTGGAGATGTTTTCAAGCTGGAATTCCGGTGGACTACTGAGCTCTGGGGAAGACAAGCAACTGTATGTGGTGCTGCATACACAAACGCAAGTAAACACACACATACACACACACACACACACACACACACACACACACACACACACACACACACACACATATATATATATATAAATATATATATATATATATACATACATATATATATATATATATATATATATATATATATATATATATATATATATATATATATATATATATGTGTGTGTGTGTGTGTGTGTGTGTGTGTGTACTGCAGTCGGTATGTATGCATGGTTGTATATATATATATATATATATGTATGCGGAAGTAATCATTCATCGACGCTAAATTTTTACGCTTTGCAACTATGACTCAACCACGTTATTTGACTAGGGCAACTGTTTTATTGTCACCTTACTAAACATTTGGGCCCGTATGCATAAAGGTGGTTTAGCTGTGGTTTAGCTTATTCCAGGAAACAACCATGGTCTAAAGTCTAAAGGTGTTGCAAAGTTAGCCCTGGTGTCAAGTTACACCAGGTTTGAAAATCCGTACGCAAGAAGGAAGTACAGCTTAATCCATGGTGTAAATGGCCTTAAACTGCCCTAGATCACTAAACCTGCCAGGATAGTTCAATGGAGGTGTTAGTCCCAGTGTAAGTCTATTTCCTTGTATACGAGGGACCTGTTATGGTATGTAACGTAAATAATCATAACACTGTACATTAAGTGAATGTTCATATATGATAAAATTGTCAAATAGTGATACCAACAGCACGAAAGATCAGCTCCATTTCCACATGCCTTGTGCTGCTACCATCAATAAACAAAATTGTACTCTGTGTACATTGGTCAAACATGCCAAATTTACGCACTATCTGAATATTAAACGTGTTTGCTCTACTGCAAATCTACACATGAAAATACTGAAATTTAAGAAATCCACACTGATTCCATTACTGGTATGTAAAACAAGTTTGCTTGAAACTAAATATTGATTGCCTTCAAAGCAGACCAAGTTCCGCCTTACTACACTTAGAAACCATGTATGTCTTAATCAAATGCATAAAAAACAAACGTCAATATATTGTAATGCTTAGTCAGCATTTATGCAGGCAATTGGGCAAGCTGCGCAGGCAAAAAACTTTATGTTGTATAATTGTTAGTAGTACCACACAGGCTCACATGCGCAAAGGTTGCCTAATAAAGTCCTATGCTATTCTGAGTATTGCTGGTAATGTTGCGCAGGCAAATGTTGTATTATGTAATTTTGTACGATGCTGCGCAGGCAACAATACATGATGTAATCCTTAATAATGTTTCATGATGCACAGGCTTGTTGCACAGGCAAATACTGCATTATGTAATTTTGCTTGATGTTGCTTAGGCAATGATATGTATGTAATTTTTAATGGTGCACAGTGTTGTGCAGGCAACTGTATTACGATATAACTACATGTACTGTGTGCAGGCAATTATGTTTTCAGTGACGGCAATTGACTATGTGGAATAATTTGGGTGTGTGTTTGCAAATACTACAGTACATTTCTAAGTAAAATAATTAAACACACCAACCTTTATGAAAAATAGGTAAGCTCATAAAGTTCTGCTTTTCCATCACAGATCAGTGAAATAAATCTTTGAATTCATTGTCCGACTTAATTCTAAGATTTAGGGATGTAGGTTAAGAAATGAGATGCTTGTGTCAAAAAGGAACAACTAGAGTTCAGACCAAGCCACACCCGGTGCCTGGTCCTGCGATACACTGTTGACAGCATGACCCAGGGTAGCATTGTTTGTAAGATTGATGTGGGCAAGATATCGGTCGGTGACCAAAGTTTTGTGTTGCAGCCAGATGTCTGATTTTATATTTTCTTCTGGGTCAGGAAATAATCTTTTAAAGCCCTGAATAAATTTGTTTCTTTGCAGAAAACAACTCAGTTTACAGAGGAAAAATACTTATTTGGATTTGTATCTAGTTTGGATTTAAAGCTGGCAAGTTCTTGTATCAATGTTTCCCCCCCCCCTTTTTCATGCCACTGCATGTGGACTATGCTGTGACAGGAATATCAGAATAGTTTAATTTCTTTTTATTTGTTGCATCTGTGTAGGTATTGATAAGTACTTTTACTGGTGTTGTCCAAGTCATATTATTATTTGTGATTTAAAAGAAGTTTCATGACATTTTTCAAGACTTGGCTTACGTGCAGAGATCTGACCTGGTACACATACTGATAAGTGAGTAACGACCTGTAAATGACACACCCATTGTTCGTATCGGCCAGGGGCCTCAATAAACAGGGATGGCCTACGTGACTGCTGCTGCTGGTGACCCGGCCTGGATGGTACGGGTAGCACTGTGTATTGTTTTATCAGATTTGTGTCAGTGTTAACTTGTCATTGTCTTACATAAATTAGCCTGTATACGCAGGCCCTGGATGGTGAATGTACGTCTTAATATGGTTGCTATGGGAACCCCACTCTTACTATATATTCTTTGTATTAGCAAAAATAAAATTGTCTTTGGTTTGGAACTCAAGCAAGTTGTTCTCTTTGTTCATCTTTGCATCGGCGGGGTACACCCCCCCCCCCTTCTCAGCATTCAAGAACAGCAATCTTCTGCAGCATGTCATTCGCGAACCTTGCGCCACAAAGCCCATAGTGAAGCGGCACAACTTTTCATTGGCGAGCTTGCCAGGATTTTGCTACAGGGTGGTGTATTCGGCCGACCAAACCAAAGAACATCGTGGGGACAATTCCTTCCCTGCGCACCGGTGGATGCAAGTCAAGGGAGCGGCCATCGGTGAAGTTTCAAGGCTCTCTTCTTCTCATGTTGTATGGACAGGGATGCCTGACTTTTTAAACCAGCTATGCTGGCAAACAGTATATAGAAGTAAGTGGCAGTATTTTCAACATTTTATTGATGGCTACCAGTAGAATTGTATCGTATGGAAAAATTTGCAAGGTGGTGGACAACCAGTTTAAATGCCTGAAGTGTGACTTTTTGTCATCTGACATTTCGAATTTCTGTGAACATATTTGGGAGGAGTTGAGCTCCATGGACCATGGTGTTATTTGCTTAAGGAAACCTTGTACCTCACAGAACTGCCCGGTTATTGTAGCCCTCATGAACATCCTTTTGGCACAAAAGCATGAAGTACGCTCTGAACCAGTAGAGAAACAATAATTTGTTGTTGACTTTTGCCATGCCACATTATCTTTGCACGCCGTGCAACAAGAAATTTGATACACGAACTGAATTATTGGTACATGCTAGAGAAGAACATTGTGGCTGTTGTTGCGTGTACATTTTAAAGTGCCAAAATTGTGATTTTAACGTTGGGCAGGCAAGTTTCGATTGTGATATCACCATTGCAACTAGGAGGATCAGAAGCCACATTTTAACAGCCAACCATCCAGCCGTCAGAAAATATTCAGTAACCCGGGTAATTCAAGTGGTTACAAGAACGCGAGCCCCGCCAAGACATTTTGTCGATTACTATATGTATTGAATGGCAATAAGGATCTGCCCAATTTGTGGTGAGATCAATGACCCTGCGTGGGGTCACATCTGTGTAGATCCAGACGTTGAGTGACGGTAATTATTGAAAAAGGTGAAAAAGAGGGACAAAATGAACCCAGATCAATTTAACGGCATTGTTGAGCGCTTAGATGGACTTTTTGGGGAACTGGGGAATGCCCAGAAAGCCCATTTTGAGGCTCAAGCGGGGCAGTGGTGGACACAACAGCGTGAAAACCGTATAAAGGGGCTGTGCAAACAAGTGACGCCCTGTGATGGGGAGGTCAGCTCCCAAACCAGAAACTTTGTATATGATATAGAGCTGTTGGTGCCCCAGCTCGGTGATGACCAACCAGCGGTAATAACTATAGTTAGCCGGACAGCGTGCGGTGCACTTCGCCGAGAAATTGAAAGATATATAAACTCACGGGGTGTCCCAAGGCATGAGATCTGTTGGGAGGAGCTGAAGAAATATATTGAACGAACATTCCTCTCGAGCGATGAGCAAGAGAAGTTGCGCATCAGTGTAGAGCAACTTAGGCAAAGAGACGGCGAGACTTTGGCGTCTTACAATAGACGTTTTCGGGAGGCGGTCCAGAGAGCCTATTCAGGCCAACGATCTCAGGACGCAGAGAGGATAGTGCTACGGCACTATCTGAAGGGTTTACGCTCTGCTGACTTAGCCAGGAAGACGAGTCTGGAGTTGCAAACCCCGACCTTGGAGGCGGCCATGGACTTTGTCGATAAGATCGAGGCGGGAATGGAGCGCTATATGGGCCTGCATCGGGAGGACACCATTGAGCCTATGGACACCTCGGCAGTCCAGGGCCCACCGTCCTCAGTGGCCCCCGGCCCGTCGAGTGACATGGCGAATGGAGAGGTCATGCAGATCTTGCAAAGGATTCGCAAGAGCCAGGACAGCTTCAACAACCGCCTTGCACGACTGGAGGTTACCAAGCGGGTCCCTAATCAACAATCATCATGGGCCGTGGATGGTGACAACAGGAATGCCAGGGCATCGAACCCGCCGACCCGCCAACAAGAACCTGTGGCCTGCTACACCTGCGGAGGGCCACACTATCAGATTGGCTGCCCGCTACGGCCCCCGAGGAGGTGTTCACACAACCAGGCGCCCAGGACATCGCCGCAGCAGCCACCGCAGTCAACACAGCGTGTACCGCAGCAGGGAAACTAGATGGTGCAGGGGTGAGTACCAGTAGCTCCAGGTTGGGTTTGTCAATTAGCGTAAGTGGAGTAGAAATTAAATGCTTAATTGACACTGGAGCAAGTGTGACACTTCTGCACGATAGAGTTTTTAAAAGGGTTTGCAAGAACATTGGCAGATCAAGACTACTTAAGCCTGCCCCGCCACTGTTTAATATTTCAGGAGATGCACTAAGAGTATTTGGCGAGGCTGAAGTAAATTTTGAGAAATTAGGTAATCTACCAGTGTTTATTGTTGATGGTATCATACATGATTGTGTAATTGGTGATAATGCCCTGACTTTGGGCAAGGCAGTGTTAGATTATAATAGGTCAATTCTGGTGTGGAAGGGCCAAGAGTTGGTGGTGCACCCATACAACAAGCCAAGTGCCATTGCTTCAACCAGTCCAATAGAGAGTTTGGGTGGTGAGTACGAAGATGAAACTTTTAATTTTCAAAATTCCACGTCCACCGGACTGGGATTTTTCAGTGGTACCGTCAGTCCTGAGTATGTAGATGTAATTAGAATAAATCAGGATGTGTTTTACCAGGATGGCGAACCTTATGGGCAATGCCCTTTAGCTGAGGTGACCATTGACACGGGTGACCATGCGCCGATCCGACAGAGACCCTACCGGACACCCTTGGCCAAGAGGAAATTAATTGACGAGTGTGTAGATGAAATGTTGAAAGACGGGGTGATAGTGCCCAGTAATTCCCCATGGGCATCACCAGTTTGTCTGGTGCCGAAAAAGGATGGCACGACTCGTTTTTGCGTTGACTATAGGGCTTTGAATGACATAACTGTTAAGGATCGGTACCCCCTCCCTTTAATACAAGACATTTTTGATCAACTAGGGGGCAAGACTATATACTCAATCTGTGACCTTAAATCGGCCTACAGACAGCTCAAGGTCGCAGAAAAGGACAGAGATAAGATAGCGTTTGTTTGCCATCGGGGCTTGTATAATTTTACTGTGGGGAGTTTTGGCCTTGCAAATCTCCCAAGTATCTTTCAGAGGACCATGGAGATGGCGCTGTCTGACCTTTTGGGTAAGTGTGTTTGGGTATTCATGGATGACCTGGTAATTGCCTCTAGTTCACCCCAGGAACATAAAAAAGACCTAGAGGCTGTATTTGAGAGGCTAAGGGCAGCAAAGCTCCAGCTAAAGGCCTCAAAATGTCATTTTGGTAAGCCAGAAATCCGACTGTTAGGCTATATCGTGACGCCGGAGGGCATACACAGTGACCCTGAGAAGGTCAGGGCCATTGTGGAAATGCCACCACCCGCCACGGTAAAGCAGGTAAGGTCATTCGTTGGGATGGTCAATTATTACTCCAAGACCATTCCCGGTTACAGTCAATTAACGGAACCCTTAGTGAAGTTGACCCGTAAGAACCAACCTTTTCAATGGGGCCCAGAACAGCAACAGGCCTTTGCGAGCTTGAAGCAATTGCTTATGTCGTCGGAGGTCATGGCCTACCCCCGCACTGATAGGTCATATAAATTATACACAGATGCGTCAGATTCTTGTATTGGGGGCGTTCTCGTCCAGGACGATGATGTTGGTGTTGAAAGGGTAGTTCAGTATATTTCACACCAGCTTTCTACCACTCAGCGTAAGTGGTCAACCATAGAGAAGGAAGCATATGCAGTAGTCTACTGTATAGATAAGCTTCGAGCTTATCTGTACGGTGCTGAATTCACCGTCTTCACTGACCACAAGCCATTGCGATCTCTTTTTACCAAGGAGATGCGCAACACTAAGATCCAACGTTGGGGGGTGTTTCTGGCTGAATTTGGGGCCAAAATTCAGTATGTCCAAGGGGCCAGGAACATTAGGGCCGACTTAATGTCCAGTCATTGACACTGCTGATTGGATCGATCCGGATGCGGTGTGCGGAAACAAAGCTGAGGATAGAATTCCCTTGGAAGCTGATCTCTTAGACCCCAAGGAGGTCAGGGAGAGGCAGAAGGAAGAGTTCTCTGATTTATTTCCCGAAGCTGAGGCCCCAGATTCAGATTACGAGATCCATGATGGTCTGTTATATTCCATCAAACGCCCTACCATCACTTCAGCTTGGTATCCGCGCTTGGTGTTGCCGACCCAATTCCGCAAACATGTCATAGAAAGGTGCCACAAGGACGTTGGTCATATGTCGGTCATGAAGACGCTGAATAGAGTGAGAGAGGCCTATGTCTGGCCTGGTATGCGCCAGGACATCACAAAGCAGTTGAAGCTATGCTCCACCTGTGTAGTCAACCAGAAGCGAACTGAGCACCCTCCAATGGGGGAAATGCCACTGCCGGCATACTGTATGCAGGTAGTGGGCATGGATCTAATTGGCCCGTTTTACCCCACTGAGCAAGGCAACAAGTATGCCTTAATAATTGTAGACCATTTGAGTGGGTGGGCCGAGGTAATTCCAATTCCGAATAAAACATCTCTTGTGGTAGAAAATGCTGTCGCTTGCGAATTTATTCCCCGGCATGGTGTGCCGGAAGTCGTAATCGCAGACCGAGGGTTGGAGTTCAGCTCAAATCATTTTAAGAAGTACTTAAAGGACCTGGGGGTTGACTTTCGTCAGACCACACCCTACCACCCGGAAACAAATGGGAAGGTTGAACGATTTAATAGAACCTTGAAAGAAATGATTACGAAGCTGGTTAACAATGATGCCCGTGAGTGGCAAAACAAAATGGCTGATGCTTTGTATGCCTACCGACATAGTGTTAGTGAATCTACTGGATTCACCCCCTTCTTCCTACTGTATGGAAGGAGAGGGCGTGTTCCACTGACCAAGTGTCTGGCACAGGGGGACGTGCTGACGGGGAGGCTTAGTGATCTCTCTGATGCCTTGACCACTGCACGTCAAAACTTGGCAGACTCTCGCCACTATAACAGGGAAAGAATAAATGCAAGAGCCAATGCGGGTGAGCTTGCTCCTGGGGATACTGTGGTGTTAAAGGCCCAGGAAAGGTTAACCTTCACCTCTGACTGGGACCCCCAGTATGAGATTATTAGGGTAAGAGGCCCAGTGTGCTGGATTAAGCACCAGCAAACTGGTAAGGTAAAAACTGTGAACAGGTCAAAATTGTTGCTGGTGGATCCCAATGTAATCTGGGACAAATTAAACAAGCGCCCGGTTCGAAATGCGAGACATAGCTCTCGTCTTCCACCAGGGATGTCGCAGGCTCTACCACCGCCAGCCAACCCAGCAGAAACGGGATCTGCACCAGCCGGCCCTAATTCTGAGCCAGTAATGGACTCATCCCTTGAGCAGGAGGATATGATGGAGGAGAAAACTGAGGATGCCACTGATGAACCTGGTCAGAGTGAGGCAGATAGCCCGCCCCAGGATGCCCCCCAGCCTCCATTGATAAAGGTTCCACAACAGTTAGATTTTAGTGGCCGCAGCTCTAACACAACTCCAAGGAGTTACCGAGCGCCACATAAGCGACACCATGGTGTCAGGTTTAACACGAGCCATGAACGCGGCAGGTCCACGCCCTACGATAAGATAAATAGGCCATCAGCACGGGAAAGGTCAAAAGGCCCTTTGAGGCCAGCGGGAGATGCTGGTGACCTTTCTGGGGAATCTGCAACTGGATCAGCTACTGACTCCCAGGCACTTGCACAGGGGAACACTGTGCAGGACCCGATAAGTACTAGTGCTCCGACTCCCCAACACAGATACTTTACTCGATCAAAGGCAAGGGTTGAGCCACAACCAAGCAGTGATCATCCCATGCCTGAAGCTGCACCTCGGGTACCCAAGCGACCAGCTTCAGGATGCCCGTTGAACGACGAAGAAATCAAACGTCAGCGACTCGATGCTATCGAGTTAGCTGCCTTCATGTGTGCATAGTATTGGCACTGACCACTGGTCGGGCCTCTGGCTCCATTAAACCACTACACGATGGCTTGTTGATAACCAGGATAGATCAACTTAAGGTCCAGTCAGCGGAGTGGACCCTTCTGGTGGTGATTGATGCTCCTGTAGTGGATCCGGTTCTCCTTAGCAGCATGAGTATAGTGGTTGCTACGGCTAACCGTGCCATGACTAATGGAATAATTACTCCTCTAAATTACCGTGCTTGGATAGGACGCTTGCGTGCCTTAAGGTCATATATTGTGACCCATCAACTACCCCCATCGAAACCTGTGCCTAAGCGGACTAAAAGAGGCTGGTTCAATTTCTTAGGTCAGGTAGGACATACGCTTTTTGGCCTGGCAACGGATGACAGCATCGCTGAATGTCGGCTTGCAATAAACTCTGCTTATAAAGTTCAAAAGACAATGGTTCATCAAATTAATCAATTGACAACTGTTTTAAATAGTACTCAGCAAGCGATGTCTTGGAATAGCTATCGTATTCAACAAATTTCAGACTTCATTTCAAAGTCTTTAGTGCCAAAACTTAATACTGTCATTGGTAGACTGAATTACACTAGTGCGCGTCTATTCAATTTGGAACGCTCTTTTTATTTTGAGAAAACTGTTTCATTGCTAGAGCAAGTAACTGCCTCCTACATCCGAGCTTTGCAAAGATATGCCCGTCAGAAAGCCTCGTTAGAGATTGGACGTTTAACAGAGGACATACTACCCCCTTCCCAGCTATCAGAAATTTTAAAACAGGCCACGACCAGTCGGACATATCCATTACAGCCAATACAGTGGTACTATGAGCATGCACATGTATATCCTGTATGGGGTGGAAATACCTTGTTGTATAGGGTGAAATTACCCCTTGTAGACGGCCTATCTTATCAACGTTATCATATAGCAACGTGGCCGGTCCCTTATGAAAAGATGGGGTACACTATTCAAGTAACTGTGAACCAACCTGATGTGGGTCTTAACACTGGCAATGGCGACATATTCCACCCTGTGGGTTGCATGGGCTGGAAGCCAATGGTGTGTCGGACAGGCCCAATTTTTAATACTCATAGATGGAGCTGTGTACGTACCTTGATTGCCGGGGACAGGAGACGGACAAAGACATGTGAGGCAGTCGTTAGGCGACAAAGCAATGACACCCAAGTCACAGAGATTAGTTATGGGGAATACGTACTTGTGACTTGGGGTGAGACTATTGTAACTAGGTGTACGGGAACTGCTGGTTCCCGACAGACGCTCGTGGCGGGCACCTACTTAGTGACAGTCCCAGCCTTGTGTGTTATAACTGGAAATGGCTGGATGCTGACAGGACTCATTGAAAGACTTGGACATGTATCTGTTTCTGCTTTACGGGTACCGGTGCCCGAAATGCTGAACATAACTGACATTATACCACAAGATCAAGCTATTGGTTTGTTACAGAAACCACACTTTGCTCAGACAAAACCAGTTGCTAGGGTGGACTTGGGCTCCATGTTGGAGCCACCGCAAGGCTTTGCCTGGAGTCATTATGGCAGCCGCATATCTTTTGTATCTTTATGTGGCTTAATAATACTGGTTGCTACCCTCATTACCCTTGGCTACGTTATCTGGCGAAAAAGGGAAACCTTGATGGGATTCTTTAGAAAATGGCTTCTTCTAAATTTACCTAAGGATTCTGAGTCCACAAAGGTGGGGTCAACTCCTGTTAAATTATACCCTGAACTCCCGCCACCAGAGGTAACTGAGGTAGCAGCAGTAACAGATAATATGACTCACCCAGATTCATCCGTGTTTCAATTTAATGCAAAGTAATTTATGATAAGTTGGGTGTGAAGATGGAGTGCTCTCCTGAGCAACTTTGATGAGACTCGTCACGTGGAGTTGAGGAGACCATTGCAGTTGATTATGGCCTCCGGGGGTCATAGTTGGGAGACCTCTGACCTTTGCATTGTGTGAAAGGTATACAAGATCATTTGGGATTGTGCAGATCATTTTAAAACGGTTATCTTGTCAACACATGGTTCATGTTATTATGATTATTATGTGGAGTAACTGATGAGTAACAATACCTGTGACATAGCATCCATGATGTTCTAGGGACTACTTGCCAGGAAGGTATGACATTGTGCGATGTTACTGGCAGCTTAATTGGGTCTCCATATGTTGAGTTGCTTTGAATATTGTGTTTATTGAATTTACATTTGTCGCTGATGATAATGTGTTTGTGTATGAAACAGTAATTAGCCTTGGTGTTACTATGTTACTCATTTCTTATACCAGATCATGCTATGTGGTAGCCACCAGGGAGACGGGGTCATGAAACCCACATCACCTAGTGATCTTTGGTGTCCTCCATGCCTGATCGGGCATAAGTTTTAGTCAAATTTATTAGTTTAAGGTACATCGATGTGTATCTCCGACTTTAATTACCATGTTTGGATGTTACAAGTACTTAACTGTGATCCTGCGTCACCAGTACGCATCCTGCAGGTATGCACCATTTACATTGATATTTTCAATATCTTACGCGTGTTTATCTGTCTGTGCTTTTCTATGTATTTACGGGGTTCACCATAGCACGCCCATTTGGGATTATGATGTTGGTTCAAAACTGAACAGTTTGTATGTTTCCTATAAAATATACTGGCGAGCTTGTGCAAGTCCAAGGGGTGATAGGCCTCTTAGCTTTGGTTAGCTTCCTGTCTAGGAGCGAGCTGCTCCGAATAACTATACAGCTCTTTTTCTTCTTTTCTTTCTATGTGGTTATCTTTACATGCTTTATATTCTTATAGATATGTATTCTTATATATAATGTACAGAGCAAGCTTCCTTCAGAACTATACGGGCTAACGTGAAAAGGTTAACTTTGTGACCCTTGCCTCGTTCTCAGTTACACATGCTGTGTAGGGATTGTGTTTGCACTGATACTTTTGTGCATTTTATATACCTAATCTAATGTGCATACTTCATGAGCTACTTTCAGAGCTGTGCATATGTTAAGGGGTAACAGTGGTCCCCCCTTTAGTACGGTTCTGTTTGTTTTTGTCTGTCGTTTGAGTTTTGATGGCGGTGCCACCAAAACTGAAAGTGGTGGACGGATGGAAGGTGGAAAATGATAAATGATACACGAATTTGAATTGTGAAGTTGAAACGGGTCTGAAAATTTATCTGCATCCCGTATATTATGTCAATTTATATCATGCCAATTACATATTATTGCTCGGTTGCATCTTTTACCATACCTGCTTCCGTTGTATGTTTATGAACTTTTCTTTTCAAGTTTATGAGTTTTAAAATTTGTTAAATTTTAAAACTAAAAGGCATGGACGTGTGTAATGCTTAGTCAGCATTTATGCAGGCAATTGGGCAAGCTGCGCAGGCAAAAAACTTTATGTTGTATAATTGTTAGTAGTACCACACAGGCTCACATGCGCAAAGGTTGCCTAATAAAGTCCTATGCTATTCTGAGTATTGCTGGTAATGTTGCGCAGGCAAATGTTGTATTATGTAATTTTGTACGATGCTGCGCAGGCAACAATACATGATGTAATCCTTAATAATGTTTCATGATGCACAGGCTTGTTGCACAGGCAAATACTGCATTATGTAATTTTGCTTGATGTTGCTTAGGCAATGATATGTATGTAATTTTTAATGGTGCACAGTGTTGTGCAGGCAACTGTATTACGATATAACTACATGTACTGTGTGCAGGCAATTATGTTTTCAGTGACGGCAATTGACTATGTGGAATAATTTGGGTGTGTGTTTGCAAATACTACAGTACATTTCTAAGTAAAATAATTAAACACACCAACCTTTATGAAAAATAGGTAAGCTCATAAAGTTCTGCTTTTCCATCACAGATCAGTGAAATAAATCTTTGAATTCATTGTCCGACTTAATTCTAAGATTTAGGGATGTAGGTTAAGAAATGAGATGCTTGTGTCAAAAAGGAACAACTAGAGTTCAGACCAAGCCACACCCGTTGCCTGGTCCTGCGATACACTGTTGACAGCATGACCCAGGGTAGCATTGTTTGTAAGATTGATGTGGGCAAGATATCGGTCGGTGACCAAAGTTTTGTGTTGCAGCCAGATGTCTGATTTTATATTTTCTTCTGGGTCAGGAAATAATCTTTTAAAGCCCTGAATAAATTTGTTTCTTTGCAGAAAACAACTCAGTTTACAGAGGAAAAATACTTATTTGGATTTGTATCTAGTTTGGATTTAAAGCTGGCAAGTTCTTGTATCAATGTTTCCCCCCCCCCTTTTTCATGCCACTGCATGTGGACTATGCTGTGACAGGAATATCAGAATAGTTTAATTTCTTTTTATTTGTTGCATCTGTGTAGGTATTGATAAGTACTTTTACTGGTGTTGTCCAAGTCATATTATTATTTGTGATTTAAAAGAAGTTTCATGACATTTTTCAAGACTTGGCTTACGTGCAGAGATCTGACCTGGTACACATACTGATAAGTGAGTAACGACCTGTAAATGACACACCCATTGTTCGTATCGGCCAGGGGCCTCAATAAACAGGGATGGCCTACGTGACTGCTGCTGCTGGTGACCCGGCCTGGATGGTACGGGTAGCACTGTGTATTGTTTTATCAGATTTGTGTCAGTGTTAACTTGTCATTGTCTTACATAAATTAGCCTGTATACGCAGGCCCTGGATGGTGAATGTACGTCTTAATATGGTTGCTATGGGAACCCCACTCTTACTATATATTCTTTGTATTAGCAAAAATAAAATTGTCTTTGGTTTGGAACTCAAGCAAGTTGTTCTCTTTGTTCATCTTTGCATCGGCGGGGTACACCCCCCCCCCCCCTTCTCAGCATTCAAGAACAGCAATCTTCTGCAGCATGTCATTCGCGAACCTTGCGCCACAAAGCCCATAGTGAAGCGGCACAACTTTTCAATATGTTACCCTTCATTGGTCAATGTAGCCGCCCAGGAAAAACCAGAGATAAAACCTTAAGAATTATATTATTTGGCCTAAAAACTCTGGTAACCTGTGTTTGGCCCATGTAACGTTAACCTCAGGAGTGAGATGCCGAACTCCACCTCAAATAATAACGATGATGATGATGATGATGATGATGATGATGATGATGATGATGATGATGATGATGACGATAAGAATAATGGTAATGATGATAATAATAATAATAATAATAACAATAATAATAATAATAATAATAATAATAATAATAATAATAATGAAAATGATGATGATGATGATAATAATAATAATAATTATTATTATAATAATAATAAATAAATAAATTAACAAAACTCGTTGCAGAATCTTCGTTTAAAATTGAAATCGTTATTAATTTCGAGTGTATACATTGAAGGTCCGACCTAGAGTGACTGAATACCTGCATTGCAACCGTACAACAAAAAAAAAAAAAAAAAACACGTGCCCATGCTCCGCACTCCCTCTACATACTTCACCCCTTTTCCGTCACGTAGGCTACTATATTGCGTAACACATTCAGAAAAAAATAATTCCCGCTTTTCTTCGAAACGCCGGGAAAATTTAAATCGTGTTGCATAATACCTAATCCAGGTACATAAAGTAGCTTTTAACTGGCCCACTAGACATCCTCACAGGAGCACTTTATTTTTATAGCTTTTTTTCGGCACACTACTGGAATTTGAAATTAATATATAACCTGCTGCAGTAAATATTCATTATACGTCCATGTGTCTGAATTTTCTTTTCCATGTACCTTATAAGCTGGCGGCACACGTTACCAGATTAACAAGACGGTGGTTGCAACTAGTACCTTTTACATGATGTATTTTATTGATATTTTCAACAAATTAGGAACCTGTGCTTGCAGATTCTCTGATGTGCTGCAGATTTTGGTCCCTTTTCATGAATTGTACGGTCCTATATGCAAATGAATGATGCACCTGTTGAAGCCGATTTCCTAAAATAGGCCTCTAATTTTAAACGGATTTTCTTTTTTGCATTCTGTCATATTAAAATTAGACATGGCTTTCTGACCCTATGGACTTTGCACATATGTTTCGGACTCTTTTGTGTACAGAAGAACTATAAATTTATGTGATTCAGCTATACATACCAAAGAACATTGCTTTCGATCAGAATTGACATGGATTTGTTTCATTATGACTATGCATTAGATATGGTAATGACGCTGTCTAATACGGAAAGGCATGCAAACTGTGTACCTTTTGTTGACTTGTATATTAATGCAAAGACAATACCCATCCATGCCATGCAGCCAAAAGCTGTCATAGATATCAAGAAGACAAAGGATTCTTCATTACAGTAGCATTTCCCTACAACAGATATGATGTAAGATATTAATTCAGGGAGTACCACATGGTATACAGTTTACTACTCTACATTGGGGGCACTTATTTATAATATCAATATTTGCATGCTCAATTATTTTGAATCACAAGACAGTCATCAAACTTGCAGGCATTCAAGGTAATTTTCTTTTACAGCACAGCCTTTTTACTCTGTGCCCCCCTTTTTTAAAACTAGAATTACTAGAATTTCCACATTGTTTCATTATGAGGAAATGGTATTCATACAAGAGTTTGGCACATATTCCTTTTCACAAGCAAATAGGGGGAAAAATTTTCCGTGTTCACAAGTAGGTGTTATGAAATAACCCAGGTTAATTTGCCCCTTTTTTCCATTGCAACTAGGACTATCTTACCTGTCATATAGTTCCATTTCATCCCTGCGAAGTAGAGGACTGACATGGTTAAATCAAATAAAACTGCAACCAAGAATTTTACACCTGAACTTGATCTGCTTCTTATAGCACAATGACTGACTTTTGTAGTTGCTGAAATGATATTCAAACCCTGAATGAGTCTCATCCAATTGATACTATAGATAATAGGTAAATATACTAAAATATTTGAAAATTACGTTAATAGTATCGGATGCAATTATATGCGAAATGCGGGGCACTACAATAAAATATTCTAAAAAATAAGTTAAGGGAAGCAAGGAAGAGAGAAAAAATTAAATTGCAGATTATGTAATTAGGTCGCAGATGAAAATAATGATTCAAATACTGAAATTGAGGGGATTAATGCTGAACTGGCAGATATTAATGATCTAAAAATACGAGTTGTCATGGTTAGATCTAAAGGAAAGTGGATAGAAGCAAGAGAACGGAATTCTCGAAATCTCTGTGGTTTGGAGAAACGAGACTATAAGAATAAGAACATCACAAAATAACAAGATGCCAATGATGCGGTCATTTCCCAGCTTGAACTTTTATTAAAGGCGCAATATACATTTTTATCTAAACTATACATATCACAATTGAACATTGATAATGGTACGAATGGTGAACTTCTTTTTGGAAATGAAAATCTTCCTAAACTTAGTGTGTTACAAAAGTAAAGGGGCGATAATTTTATCACTGTGGCGGAATGTTTTGAAGCCTTGGCGCTCAAAAATAATAAAGCCCTGGCTCTGATGACTTTATGACTAAGTTTTACATTTTTTCTGGAATGATATACAAGATTTTGTAACAAGCAGCATTTATTTCGCATTTGAAGAGGGCAAACTATCAGCAGATCAACGTAGAGGTATAATTTCTTTATTTCCAGAAAAGGATAAACCTCAATTTTTCCTGACAAATTGGAGGCCTATTTCGTAATTAAATATTGATTATAAAATGATTGCTAAAGAGCTAGCAATTCCACTGAAAAAAGCTTCCTCGTCCTTTGATACACAATGAACAAACTGGTTACATATCGGATAGGTATATTGGACAAAATATTAGATTGAGGAAGCCTTTGTTAGAATTGAATTGAAATACCTTGATCAAGCTTTGGAATGTTTCAATTTCGGTCTTAATTTTAAGAAATAGATGTCAATTCTGTGTAATGATATTTCAAGTGATGTCATGAATAATGGGTATGCCTTACAGTTTTTGCACATGGGCCCTGTAGTGAGATAGGGGTGCACCCTTGCCCCCCCCCCCCTTTTCTTTCTTTCTTTTTTTCTTTTTTTTTTTGTTTGTTTTTTTTTTTTTGTTTTTGTTTTTTGTTTTTTTTGTTTTTGTTTTTTGTTTCTTTGTTTTTTTTGTTTTTTTGTTTTTTTGTTTTGTTTTTGTTTTTGTTTTTAACAGTTGAAATATTAGCCGTAACTGTTAGGTCAAGGGACATAAATACTGTTCATATTGGTGATACTTAAGTGAAAAATAGTCAGTAAGCTGACGATACTACTTGTTTCCTGGCTGATGCGGCATCAGCCAAGTCCTTGCTTGAAAAGTTAATATGTTTCGAGACATGGTCCGGTTTAAAATGTAATATTGCGAAAACGGTAGCTGCATTGATTGGAAGAGGAAAACATTCCCCTGATTGGAATTTGCGTGTCAGATGGAGCACAGGAGCTTTTTCCACACTTGGTTTAATTTTCACTGATAGTGAATGTAAAATGAGTTCCTCGACTTTTCCATCTAGGGTGCAATTATTGAAAGATGTATTAAAGGTTTGGAAGGTTCGACACTTATCATTAATTGGTAAAAACGTAGTATTGATAGGTTTAGCAGCAGCAAAATTGTTGTATTGCATCTCTTCTTTTTACACAGAAGAAGAAAAAGTATTGATCTTGTTCCACGATGGATAAATATTTTTTTTTTTTTGTAGATTGACCAATTCCTGCAATTCCTAATGTTAAAAATCTGATCATGTATAAGAAAATCCATTTTAAATCTGAAGTAAATGCTTCACTTTCAAAATGGGTCAACAATGTATATAACATTATGGACACAAAATGGAAGCATATTTTTCATGCTTTCATTCCATTTATTAACCTCAAAAACTTTTTTGTCAATGTGTCACATATTTGCAAATTGGCAGTTGCCCCTTTTCTACAAGAACCTTATAAAAGTGTTGGACCAGTTTAAAACAATTCCATTTATTAACCTGAAAACTGTTTTGTCAATGTGCCACATATTCGCAAATTTGCAGTTGCCCCTTTTCTACAAGAACCTTATAAAGGTGTTGGGCCAATTTAAAACAATTATGAGCCCGTTAATGGTACTGACGTCCGAACTGATTTTCTGTGCTTAAGTGATTTTATTTTGATACAGAAAAAAAACCAACAGAAACCCTGTTTTTTAAACATTGGTATGAGTTGGGTTGTAAGTGATTTGGTGATCTTCTTGACGATGATAATAACTTTTGTCACAGCAATCCTTACATGAAAAATAAGGTCTACAGAAGAACTTCCTGCAATATCTAATCTATTCGATCTGCTATACCAGTAAAATAGAAACTATTTTTATTGCTTGAGCACTATAAAAATATTTCAGATATGCCAGTGCTAAATATTGAAGAAAATAATTATCCAATGTAAAGAACTGTATTGGACATTAATATATACTAGTAACTTGCTGACCCCAACAGTTTGGCAACATTGGATAGAATATTTTAATTCAAATGATGATTACTGGGGAAAAAATCATGTTTTGATTTCCAGATGTATTTTTGAAACAAAACTGCAAAGTTTGCAGTTTACCTATTTACATAGATTTGTAACCGATAATGCACAATCATATAAGTATAAACTAATAGAAGCGTGGCGAAGTAATTTTTGCGAGGACAAATAAACAATTATTCATCTAGTTTATAACTATGATCATGTTAAAGGTTTTGAGGAACTGTTTCAAGAGTGGTATAATTCATGTAAACATCATAATGTCATAAACTTGACAAAATTTTATGGATTTTTTGAATTTTTCAAAGAGACAAGAAAGTATGCTCTGAACAATTGTTTACTGCAAGTAATGCACTTTATTCATTGTGGTGTATGCAAAAAAGAAGGAGTCTCATTTCCAGCCTTCCTTCGTTATTTAAAAAAGAAGCTCAACGCTGAACAACATATTATGTATGACAGTAATCAGCAAGAAGTATTTGCAGCTCGATGGAATTCGGTAGCTCAAACTTTATCGACTGTATATTGAAAGGCCAATACATTATTATTAAAAAAAAAAAAAACTATTAAGTAACATTCAGTAACGAAGATATTCGACATCTTCTTCTTGGGAAAGACTCGGTTCAGAACAGTGACAGTGTACCTTAGAAGTTGTGAAAGTATGTGCGGAGTTCGTTTAAGTAAAAACCCTCTAATATGAGTATTTATACCCGTGTGTTTGACAAAGTTTTTTTTTTTTTTTTTTTTTTTTTTTTTTTTTTTTTTTTTTTGTTGTTTCTTGGGTTTTTTTTTTTTTTGATTTTTTTTGTTTTTGTTTTTTTTTTTGTTTTTTTGTTTGTTTTTTTGTTTTTTTGTTTTTTTGTTTTTGTTTTTGTTTTTGTTTTGTATTTTAGGATTTCTAACAAAGTACCTGATGACTTGGGCAATACATCAATTGTTTCTGTTTCTGGACCAATCTGTTCTGGTACCCTTTTGCTTTTGCAATGCTTTAGTACAACAGCAGACGGGCCACACAAAAGGCACAATACTGTAAAAAAAAAAAAAAAAGAAAAAAAAAAAGAACACGAAGACATTTTCATCTGGACAATATATGAGTGCAAAATGATCAATTGAAAGCATCAATAACTGTTACAACGGTCTGTGAGGAACTATATGAAAATCTTCGCGTTAAGAATCATGTTTAAATGTTTAATTTCAAACACGGAATAACCATAATAGCATGATCCCCATGAATATATGTTGCTTTTTGATATTTAAGTGCGTAGAACTTATGTGCTTTTTTCAATGTTGGTGTTAAGCTGGTATGAAAATTCCATGCATGATTTGAACAAGTCTTCTCAGTTTTCTCCCGAAAGCTCTTTAACTATAAAAGCAATTTGGTTCCATAAGGTTAAATACGAACAAAAAATAAACACCTGCATAGAAATAATGTTAGTTCCCTATCATCCAAATGTAAATGATATGATGAATATTAGCCATCAATGATTCTAAGGAAAACAGTTTTAATGACAACAGCGTGTCATACTACGATCAGGTTTCAGATATTTCGCCTTAAATTCTAATGACATAGTTAAATTGTATCAGAAGTCTTTAGATAAAATAGACAACTTTAATATTACTGAAATGGTCTCTAAGAAATGAAGTAAAGAAGTAAATTGCAGAAGCATTCGACGCGAGGGCATAGGACCTCTTTAAAAAAAGCCTAACACTACAAGTTGGAGGTGGGATGCACACATTAAAACAGTTCATCTTTGTGTGAAATTGAAAGCAATTCGTTTAAGTTGCAGGTTGGTCATCAGAGCGTCAACATTAAAGTCCCTGGGTGTCACCAGCTTCCATCATCTGTTTCGTATTTATTTCTTTTTGCAGATAATGTCATTCACTTGATCGTACCTTGTCATCCTAACAGTACCAGGACCAGCAATGTGAAAAATGTAAAAGAAAAGGATCATTGGAATATATCAAAACATATGTTAGAGCATGTATCTCCGCTTACTTGTCATTAGTAAATAAATATAGCATTATCAGTAAACATAATAAAGATTCGGCACATCCCATATGGAGGGTCCTCGTGGTTCATTTCTTACTACCGTACTTTTATTTTGCATGATACAAGGCAAACTTGATATATTTGAGAGGCAAACGATCTGTTTGCGCTTGGTCACTACTGCGACGTAGCCAGGGCCTTCATGAACTACCAGGAGTGTGTGCTTAACCTGCACATATAGCAAGCATTCGCGTGAGTGTGATTCAAGAGTGCTAATATTGCTGAGTCAAAAGGCGACAGGGTGCTCGGGAGTCGACAATAATGCGATTTGTTCGAGTCAAACCCATCGCTTTTTCAATATGTGGGCGGCTTATGATGAATATACGAATAAATAGCTTGATCCATGTCGGTACTCGTTTCAGTGTGAAGAACTTCATTTACCCGGTCGTGCTAATGCTCGTACTGATATGGAACAATTTGGGTATTGTTGTATAGGTACGCATGTTAAACACTATAATCGGCTACACTGTGATTACAGCGTTGTTAACCTAGTAGCCAAGGTGCACAGGAAAGGTAAAATGTATTCAGCACGCCAAGAAACGGTGTCTTATTTCAAATGGTATCGCCCTTATTTTGCTTCCTTTAGGCATATTTACAGAATTTACATGTTACTAAAAGAATCACTTGAATTAAAATTAAAAAAAAAAAAAGAGAGAGAGAGAGAGAGAGAGAGAGAGAGAGAGAGAGAGAAATGTCTGCGCAACTTTACAAAGTCCTATACTACAAAATGTATCTTTTATCTGTTGAAAGTCTGTTTACTTGAGCAGCATTGCCACTTGTTCCAATAAGTAACCTTCCTGCACACTGAAACTCTTATAACCACCGTGATAGCTTCTGGTGTATCTCTCTGGAAACGGTTGTCTGAACCAGTGCACCAAAATCGTAACTTAAGAAATATCTACAGATATCAGATATCTACCTGTAAGTCATTTTGACATGCATTTACCTAATTCGTAGCAATTGTACAAACACAGACACACACGCACACACACACACACACACACACACACACACACACATACACACACACACATATATATATATATTTGCATTTGTGTGTCTGTGTGTGTGTCTGTGTGTGTGTGTGTGTGTGCATGGCAGCGGAGAGCGGAGTTTTCTCGGCAAACAGTGCCTTTCGGCCAACGCCGAAAGCAAACGGGGGGCTGTTTGGAGCTTAGGCAAGCACCGTTATCTAGCAGCCAACAGCTCTATACAGGGATAGGCCTTATTATGTCTGTGTGTCAACAGGCACCGTTATCTAGCAGCCAACAACTCTTCAAAGGGATAGTCCTTATTATGTCTGTGTGTCATCACTTCTTTCTTTCTTTCTTTCTTTCTTTCTTTCTTTCTTTCTTTCTTTCTTTCTTTCTTTCCTTCCTCCCTTCCTCCCTCCCTTCCATCCTTCCTTCCTTCGTTCCTTCCTTCCTTCCTTCCTTTTTTCTTTCTTTCTTTCTTTCTTTCTTTCTTTCTTTCTTTCTTTCTTTATTTCTTTCTTTCTTTCTTCTCCACAGGCAAATTTGTCCGAAATTTAATTTGAAAAGTATTACACATAAAAACGCCAAACTTTGGTCAACGGCTTTGAAAATTGTGCAAATTAGGGCCATTTGAAAATTTAAATCTTGATTATCTTCAAAACTATAATAAGTACAGGTAACCAATCCAACTTCAATTAATTTGTTTGTAACACTGCACATTTTTGTAATTTACATGTGACCTCTAAAGGTCAAACGTCAAGGTCATTTGGACCCTTTAAATGTTCATCAAGTCATAACTTGGTCAATTTTTATCCAATTTGATCATGTTGGGCTCAAATTGTAGCTATTGTAACACTGCACGTTTTTGTATTTTGCATGTGACCTCTAACGGTCAAAGATATGTGTCATTTCGACCTTTGAAATTTTCATCTAGCAATAACTTGCCGATTTTTTTATCGAATTATGATCATGTTGAACTGAAATTGTAGCTATTGTAACACTGCATTTTTTTTTTTAATTTACATGTTACCTCTAAAGGCTAAATGTCAAGGTCATTTAAACCTTTGGACGTTTCATCCAGTCAAACACAGCCAATTGCCATCCAATTTTAATTATGTTAGACTGAAATCGTAGGTATTGCAACATTATACATTTTTTAAAGAACCTGTAACCTCTAAAGGGCAATGGTCAAGGTCATCTTGCCCTTTGAAAGTTTCATCTTGCCAGAACTTTGTCAATTTCCATCTGATTATTTTTATGTCGACCTTAAATTGTGGGTATTGTAACACTGTACGTTTTTGCAATTTACATGTGACCTGTAAAGGTCGAAGGTCAAGGTCATTTAGACTTTGTAATTTTCATCGAGCCGTAAGCTTAATGGAATGTGAAGTACCCAAGGAGAAAAGTTGTAGCATTTAATATTTACAACTGTTGAAGGCACACAGCCATAATTGCCTTGAAGCATATCTTCTTTTCCAGTTTATATTGCATTTCTTCCGCTGGTTGTCTCTCTGTCTACCGCTAGCTGCCGCTGACTGCCGCAACCAGTGGATCTATTGCCAAACCTGTCATGTCTACTATGCACACATTAGGTAAAACATTAACTGGATACAAATCTTATATATATATATATATATATATAAAACATACACACTAAGCAGACAGCCAGGTATATCAGAATTATGGATATTAGGTAAATACTAATTTTTACAAACTCTGTGTACGTAGTTGACACACAGATATAATGTTCATAGCCGGTGTTTGCTGCGGCGTGCTTGTAACCCCTGCGCGGCTTCAAAATGCGTCAAGGAGAATTGCCCATGGTAAATCTATGTTTATCTATTAACGCTCAGCGAAATTATAAGAACTGTTACAGGGGTAACTAATTTATTCATAGGTGGCTGGTTCAATCCACGGGGAATGCACAACGACAGCCTACGATAATTTCGTGGGTTATGTACTTGGATAAATTCACACTGAAACTTAAATGGACACCTTCTCTGGTGGGTCAATTCAGTGCATAAATGCAACGCGCAAAACATTTTGTCACACTAGGAATGTCATGTTGCAATGCTTGTCTCCATTCATTTCTAACATCTCTGAAAGGCCATATGTATGTGTGTTGTTGTTGTTGTTGTTGTTGTCGTTGTTGTTGTCTGGTACGGGAGGGGTTCATGTGTCCATACACTTGGCTCCTTGGGGACATACCATGCACTTTCAACATATAGAGTCTGTGGAAATTAACCAAACCCATTGCTTTAGGAAACCCCATGGAGTTTTTTTTTTTTTTTTTTTTTTTTTTTTTTCACATGCTGTTGTGTATATAATTGATATTTTAATCATCCATGCTCCTAGTGTAAAACAATATGTACTGGATAATAGCATAGCTCATCATCGATCAACAGCCCCCTCCCCCCTCTCCCGTCCACCCACACTTTTCTTTCTTCCTTTTTTTTTTTTTTTTAATACAAAGGATAGCCCTGATTAGTTGTGACAAGGGCCACCTGTAGTGCCAATGTGCTGCCCTACGTTGTATGAAATGTATGCAAAGCCCATGCACTAACTGTCTCTTGATACGAATGTTGCATACTGATATGTAATTCCTGCCTGAAATTCAATACCCCATTGCTGTTTGCAAACATATGATCATGTGACGCCAGGAACAAAATCCCTGTTTCAACAAACAAAGATTTGAATCTCACTCGGTGTGTCACTCATCTCAGACTGCTGATTACTTCCACTGACCATAAATGCCTCTATCTTCACTTTCCGTCGCAAAACAATTGTATATGTCCCACACAGGGTTACTTTCCTATTCACATTTTCTATGACCAATAAGTTCTATTTTTTGTTTGTTTTTTGTTTTTTAATTTTTTGTTTTGTTTTTTTTTCGTTTTTTTGTTTTTGTTTGTTTTTGTTTTTGTTGTTTTTGTTTTATTTTGTTTTATTTTATATTGTTTGTGAATCTTATACGAAAACGTGCGATCTCTTTTCAAATGATTGAAATGAGAAATTTGAAAATCGTTCAGTTGTTCGGACTGATTATGTGGAAAAATTATCATCCTGATTATAATATGGAGTCCAAAAACATATTAATACCTCATCTGTGCTTCCCATGCAGGCTTTGTTAAATGAGGGCTACATTGTTTGTGTAAGAAGGGTTCTAAGCCAGGTAGTGGGAGCTGAGACAAGACCAGAATGTTGCGTTTCTGTCTACTGTTTTTTTTTTTTTTAATTCCTGGTGGGTCCAGTGTCAGAGGAAAGGTAATAAAGTGTATTCCGACATAATTCCTCCCCCCCCCCTCTTTTTTTTTGGGGGGGGGGGGGGTAGCGGCCCGTCACTTGCCTTTTTTTACGTTTGTAAAGATCAAGCATCGTCTTATATCAATAGATTTATGATGTGCCTCTCTGCTATAAATGGGTTCATGCTGATGCTCACTTTTTCTATTATTTCAAATATAAGAAACTCTTTAGCTACCCAATGTCTTATTTTGTGAGCGGTAGTGGAGGGCAGCCAGCGCAACTGGAAACTCCAAAAAACAACTGTTTGCCCTCGCGGGCAAACAACAGTACTGTTCACCAGCAAACGCCACTGTCTACCGTATAACTCAACTTTCCTCGGCTGAGTGCCCATGTCTGTCACTTAAAGTAAATATTTTATATTTTGTATTTGTTTCCACGTATTAGCTTATTTTAAACTGGTATTCTGTCACAGTAACAACATATATCTGCTCCACTATTACTAAAATACATTGTTTAAAAAAAGCCATGAATATTGTATGCACATTTAAGTTCTAGTGTATACTTTCATGCCTTCTCCGTCAGTTATTGCATAAAACATACCTTTCTCATAGCGGTGTGGGTCAAGGTTGTGTTGTACTGGTTTGTAAATGGCAGCAATCACACCAGTTATATTCAATATCAGACGGGCAAGAAGATATATGGACACCATCACGAGAATAGGGCTTTTTGAGACACGTACTTCCAAGGGTCCTGCATAGTTAAAAAAAAAAAAAAAAAAAAACAAACCTGTTGCACAGATATTGTACTATGACCCTTCTTGCGGTACGTTATAGCTCACTTCGTGCGGGTATTGTACATACAATATTTAATGGCCAGACATTTATTTTATCATATAATAAAACGTCACTATAGTGTTTTTGCCTTTAACAAGAATCCTCGAATCTTGCACTTTTACGGAAGCAGTATAAGAACATCGGTCGGATTCCGTAATCTGAACTAAAATAAGACATTATCGTGACGTAGTATCACAAATTTGTAGAACAAAGAAAACAAAACAACATGAAGAAAACAAAATCCAAACCCGAACCCGAACCCGAACCCGAACCCGAACCCGAACCCGAACC